>ML977568.1:69664-154075 GCA_010015725.1 Amniculicola lignicola CBS 123094
TCAATACACTCGTATTCTATGCTCTTGAGAATCCCGGTTAAGACCTCGAATTTCTGGGCTCCAAGATTACCTTCCTTAATCTCTGCTTGGTACTCTATGTCGTCCATGAATTCGGCCATCTGGATTGCAATAAGTCGAAGTTAGATAGGAATTCCGGGGCAGTCGAGCATCTCGAAGGCGGAAACAATATGTCTCCACCGATCGTTGCTTGGATATCTCCAGATTTCCTGATCGAGAGCTTGTCAGATTTGGCCCTTGCTGATAGTCATAGTATGACAAGCTTCTGAAAAATGCGGTGCTGAGTTTACAAGAGAAGATGTGGGATAGTATTTCAATACTGGCAGAAATCCGTATGCGTGTGGTTTGGAGTTACTGTGAACGAAGTAGCAAGTATGTATGCACAGTAAGTTTGGTATCTTGTTGTCTGCTAACTTGAGTCGATCGACAGATTTGATTCTGATGTTGTGGAAGGAAATCAGGTTCGGAAGTTGAAAGCCGGAAATATATCTTGTATAGTGGTATTTCATGAAGCCAATAAACATCACTCTTTGTGAAGGATTCGGTATTCATTCAATTTTTATCTTAGCGACGAAGTTTATGCGTTGTAGACGTGAATATCAACAGGACTTTTCCGCCCCCATTCACAGCACTATTCCTATTTAACACACGACTTAAATGTGTTTTCAAGCCTCTACACGTATACCCTCGCCTGATGAATTCCATTTTATGACAGTCATTATCAGACGAGAGAAGGATCGCGAATACACATACGTGAGTTCATTACTTGGTAAGGATTGTCTACCCGAATACCCAGCGGAATCATAGAATCGCAAACCGCCAAAACCTTGGAGATGAACGAGAAACAGGAAAGAAATTCCAGGAGAATTTGCAGAGGGTGCTATGGGCGTGTTGGTTACGAAAATGCTATAATTTATTTTTAAAAAAATCCAGCTGACAGGAGTAATATCTAACCTATCTACTCCTTCGTTCTCTCGCGACATAGACTTGGGGGAGTCGAGACTCATCAATACTACTACCATACTGAAAGGAGCTGAGATATTGGTTGATTACATGGACATGACAACAGAGCTTTTCAACGTCCATCATCGGAGGCTCACCGAACACCAACTTTTGTGGGCAACCCAAAGGTTGAATCTCATCAATTTTTTGATGGGATGCCCTTCACTATCTCATCAAAGCTTGAATTCTAACGTCCTTCTCTTGCTGCAGGCGTTGTTTGGGGTGTGCAGGCCTATTATAGTTGTTTCTGTCTCTTTGAGATAAAAACTCTGCATGTAGCCTGTGTACTCCTTATTTAGTTTCTGTTTAGAATGAGAGCACAACAAGAATATGATAGGAGATAGGGACAGCACTATGAGACCCCGGCGCTGTATTTATACGCTCACATTTACTGTAAGCATTGATAATAACGCAGAGCCTACCCTCTGCATGAGTACCACCATTACTAGACCCCTAGCAGCTACACCTATGCTACCCGTTCAAATCTGGAGGTTTCCCCTACGAGGTTGTACTCCTAGATACAAGATATAGCTACGCTATGTATAGATGATTACCTTGCTGCGCTCTCTTAACGGCGTAGTGTTAGTCTAGATACGGACTGCTAGTCCAGGGAAGGAGGATGGTATAATACACCGCAATGTTCAGCGTGGCGTGAGGGATCTTTAAAAGGCGGGAGAACTTCACAGGCAAGGCCTTATAAGGCAGTTTACACATAATATGCCTTCATTTTTGGTGCTTGGCACGTCTTTATACCCCTTGGGAGGTCGTTGTACTTAGCTACATCACAGACGAAAATATCAAATCAATCAATCAATCAATCATCGGAGGCTCAAGAAACTTGAGGAAACTATGCGTATCCATGATCAACCGTGAGACAGATCATTGATGGAGAAGCTGCAGTATGTTGAGACGTAATTCCAGCTTTAGAAGAGGTTTGCCATGGGGTTTGCGTAACTTCTTTGTAAGTGTTAAAGCAACAAAAACGGCACACTCTGCTCCAAAGTTTAGGGTCCATTATTTAGCTGTTTTCTATGAGATGGCACAAAATTATGATATGAATAGGAAGGCGAGGCGAGTGATGAACGGCGTATGGCGATTTTTTCTTCAAGATTGGGATTGGTGTAGTTAGTAGGATAGCGGCTCACCTACTAGCTAGTACAGCAAAACTCTAGCATCAAGAAAATGAATAGCGGAACTTGGGACAACTGAGATAGGCTTAGGAGTTTTGATTTCAATTTCGCAGATATCGCAACACAGTTGAACTTGCTTCTCATGCTAGTAAATTACATTTTGACATCCTGTAACGGTCAACAGGCCATACCAATTGTAGGATAGCGTCTTGGCTCAGTGATCGATATATAGTCGACTTGATAGCCTAGCTCCAACAATCAACCCAGTTCTTCTCCCCAATATCTGCCTCATCAATCCACTGTAATAGTTATGAGCCTGGGAGCCTTCAAATAGGCTATGTTCAATCAATATCCACTCAATCAACCTACCCCATCAACCATGGACGATTCAACTAACTATACGATCACGAGGTCGTCAGTGATCCTCGATAAGCCAGAGGACTGGCAGACGTGGCTGCAGCTCAGAAGGAGCTCAGCTAATTACTATAGGATATAGGACTATATAGATCCAACCAAGGAAGAGGTAACTCTTAAGAATCTAGAGGATAAGGCTAAGAGCAGTTAGCTAAGTAAGCCAAAGATTATAGATCTCTATAAAGGAGATAAGGCAAAGACAAAGATAATAAAGGACCTAGCAATAGACCTATCAAGATTCCAGGTGTATTAGTTTATAATAGCTTAGTACAATAAGAAGCAGGCAGGTAACCTAGCTAAGGAAAAGAAGCTAAAGGACCTAGCTAATAAGATCTAACAAACAATTGCAAAGTATTACCTCTACCTAATTAATAAGTACAGGACTGTGCAGGAGATGCTAAAGACCCTAAAGACCTACCTTAGCTAGTTAAATCTTAATTAAGAATATACCCTGCTAGTAAGATATAAGAAGCTTAAGGTTGTTCTAAAGTAAGCTAACCTAGAGGATTGGCTAGCCTAATAGCTACGTCTTATACTACTGCTTAAGGCTACTAACCTTGCTAAAGTATTAAGATATTAATAGTAGAAGGCCTTCCTACTAGTAGTAAGGCCTCTTAATAACTTATAGGTAACTTAGCAGTAGTTAGAGCTCCTCTAAGCTAAGATTAAGGGCTATACCTAGACGGAGATAGTGGAGCTTATTATAGAGTACACTGCCTTCTATAGGATGAACCACCCTATAGCAGTAATAATTAGAGGTAGCTTATATATAGTAGCAATGCTTAGCATAGCTACTTAGGATAGGAACTAGTAAGGTAACTAGTAAGGTAGCTAGTAAGGTGGCTAGCAAGGTAACCAGTAATTGAACTAGGCCCTTAACTACTTCTATAAGAAGACCTACTAGTAGGTAGACTACCTATATATTAATCCTGCTATAAGGAATTAAGGATAGAAGCTAAAGCCCTTAATTAAGCTAGCGTATAAGGCTATTATTAAGTTAGATTTATACCTAGGCTATATACTAGCCTAAACTGTTAAGTAGTATACTAAGGTATTACCTGCTAGGAAGAATTAAGGCCTAAGAGACCTTAATAATAACTTACAGCTACTAGCAATAGTATCTAGATATACCCTAAAGGTCTTTAACACTACTACTTAGGAGGTCCTACTAACACTAAGCAATTAATAGGTAATAGACCCTAGATTAGACACCTATATAGTAAATAGCAAGGTATTTAGATAGGAGACCACCTTAATAGGTAGCCCTAATAACAAGATTATTGCTGGTAGAGAAATTAGATCAATTACTAAGTAGGGAATAGTAATCCTTACTATTAATATACCTTAAGGTAGTAAGATAGTAAAACTTAATTGGGTTGCCTACGTCCCTAGATTCTATATAAATATTATAGGCCTATCTAGATATAGGAATAGTAGGATATACTTTAACTTAGGTTAGAACCTACTATATAAGTAATTAGATCAATTAGAGTAATTAGCTCAATCAGCTTGATTAGCTCAATTAGCTTAATCAGATTAATCGGATTAGAAGAGGATAGTAGCTAACCTCGAGTTTACCAGAGGTCACTAGCTAATCAACTCTAATCCAGCTACTAGGCCTTAGCTATAGCTAGCCTAAGTCTTTATAGTAGCCTTAAAGATGGATAGAGCTCTACTTTAGCTAACCTATAAGGAAGCTTATAGATTATATAGGCACCCTAGTAAGAAGGCTATTAAGAAGCTCCCTAAGAATGTTAATAGCATTAAGCTTATAGGATACAGATCTACACCTATAATAACAGAGTATAAGATATATATCTATGCTAAGCTATATTAGATTATTAGTAGAAGATTAGCTAGAGAGCCTACTTAGGCGCCGTTTAAGCGTCTTAGGATAGACCTAATCCAACTAACAGAGACTAAGAAGCAAGGATATAGAGGAGATAGACTCTTCTTCTATGCTATCTATAAGAACTCTAAGTACTATAAAGGAGAGGGGATACTAGATAAAACTAAGGTTACCCTTACTTATATAGTAAAGAGACTTCTTACTAAGATCCTTACCTAGTATAGTATAAAGGTAAAGAGCATCTAGGTAGACTCTAAGAGAGGCTACGCTAACCTGTAGGGGATACTTAGAGACCTAGGGATTATTACTAAGCGTAGAGCCACTAAGGCTCAATTAGGCCTACCTAAGTAAGCTAGGAGGATAATTATTACTCTAGTAAGAGTAGTTTACATACAGGCTAACCTACCTAAGGAGCTTACTATAGAGATTACTTAATTAGTAATCTATATAATTAACTAAACACCTACAGAGGTACTAGGGTAGAAGACTCCCTATAAGGTTGTATAAGGTATAAGGCCTATAGTAGCTTACTTTATTACTATTAGTACTTAAGCATATATCCTTAACACTAAGGTTCTATATAGAGACAAGCTGGAATTAAGAGTACTAATTAGCTATCTAGTGGGATATAACTCTACTAACATCTTTAGGATCTAGATACCCTTACTAAGGAAAGTAATCTATATAAGAGACGTTGTCTTTATAAAGGGTGCTATATAGTATAATTAGGAGACTTAGTATAGTAAGAGATTAAGGATAGAAGAGCTGGTGGAGGTGATTAAGCTTAATAAGCTAAGTGACTATACTTAGGAGGTGATCAATTAGCTGCTTAATTAGTCTACCTAGCAGTTACTAATACTAGGATTAATCGCCCTATTAAGAGCCTGTAAGGTATTAAAATCCAATAAGCTATTAGATAATACTATAGATAATACTAGCTGAGATACTCTCCTAACACTAAGTTACACTCTATTACCTAATTAATTAGATTGATCCAATTAACCTAATCAATCTGATTAATCTAATTAACCTAATTATTAGATTGATACTAATCAACCTATTAGACCTACTAGCTACCCTAAGCCTAAGCCTAAGCCTAAGCCTAAGCCTTAGTAGGAGCCTTAGCTATAGAAGCGTAGTAGTAGAAAATAAGTAGCTCCTTAAGATTAGCCTAAAGGATAGGAGACACTACTAGTAGACGTAGTAGTACTAGATCAAAGCTAGAATAATACATTAAGAGCTAATAAGATAGGAGGCAGTATTACTATAGTAGGGAAGAGATCCTAGAAGCTACCTAGCTACCTAGGCTATATAGTACTAGATAAGAGCTATAGATTCTATGTATAATTATTTCTAGCTTAGCTATATCTAACAGCCCTCTCCTTAGCCCTAATAGGAGAAGCTCTACAGTATAAGAGATACTATACTAAGATACTAGTTATACTAAACTACTTTAAGAACCTTAAGACTTACTTATTTAGAAAGGAGTTCTTAGTAGCCTACTAAGAGGAGGTAGAATCAGTCTAGTAGAGGGGTATTCTAGGGAGATTAGTAAGCAAGCTAATAGTAGGAGCTAAGATACTCCTACTATAATAGGTATTTATATACAAGTTTAATAAGGATAGGTATCTATATAAGTTTAAGGCCTGCCTAGTTATATATAGTAATCTCTAGTAGAGCTGGAATAATACCTACGCAGCTATGCTAGCTGCTTAGATATTTAGATTCTTAATAGTAATTATAGTAGCCTTTAGCCTTAGAGCCTTCTAGTATAATGTATAGAACGCCTTCCTTAATATACTAATTAATTAACTAATCTATATAAGAGCTCCTAAGGGCTTTAAGGATTAGCTTAGCTAGATACTAGAGCTCTACTACGCCCTCTATAGCCTCTAAGATATACTAGTACTATAGTATAAGTACCTTATAGTAGTGCTTAATTAAGTAGGACTAAGCAAGGTTACTAGTATCCCCTGTCTCTACACCAGCCAGTACCTAATTATCTTCTTCTTTATTAATAATATAGTGATACTAGTATATCTAGATCACATAATACATTAGGAGAGCCTAGAGAAGGTCCTCCTATCTACCTACGATGTACAATGCCTAGGAGACCTAAAGTAGTTCCTAGGGATAAGAGTTGTTAGAGACCTAGCTATAAAGAAGATATAGCTAGTATAAGACTTATTTATTAATAAGGTGGTTAATAAGTTTGATATTATAATACCTAGGAAGGTAGATTAATTAGCTTAATTAGCTTAATTAGCTCAATCAGCACTAATATATAAATCCTACCTATTACTAAGCTTAGAACCACTAGATATAGATTGGATGAAGGAGTATAATCAGCTAGTAGGATCTATAGCCTTTCTTATATCTATGATAAGACCTGACGTAGCTCGTACCTACTTAGTCCTTGCTTAATATCTATAAAACCCTAGCTAGCAGCACCTATATACAGCCTATAAGGCGTAGGAGTATATAGTAGCTACTAAGTACCTTGCCCTATGCGCCACTAGAGATTAGGCTATACATTAGATATACGTAGGCAGAGATATCAATTAAGATTAGGGAGACCTATATCTAGGAGAACCTATCTTCTTCAGAGTATTAGATGCAGCCTTTAGTAATAATATTAAGAGTAGAAGAAGCTCTTAGGGGTATCTGTTCAAGCTCTATAGGATAATAATTAACTGGAAAGTGACCCTGCAATATTACGTTACTAAATCAACTACTAAGGCAGAGCTGATCGCCCTATCCTTAGCCTCTACAGAGATCGAATAGTGGAGCAAGGTATTTAGATTAATTGACCTTAGGATTGATCAGAGACCAATACTGTACTGTGATAACCAGCAGACAGTAGGAGCCATTACGAAAAGTGATGAGAAGCTTCACACGAAGCTAAAACACGTGGATATCCACAGCCTATAGTTACGTCAAGAGTACGCAGAAGGTCGGATCTACGTTGAGTGGAAGCCTACTTCAGAGATGCCAGCCGATGGCCTCACTAAGGTACTACCTCGTCAGAAACACCAAGAATTCGTGAGGCAGCTTGGTATGGAGGATATATCCAACCTGATCACCACCACCAATCGACCTAGCCAGGCCTCAGAGGGGAACCCTGATCCTACCAACCTCAGCCACTGGTACTAGGACCTAAGGGGTGCTACCACACGGAGTATCACGGATTTCCTATTTGGGTATAGTATATAGCTTCAGAAAACAACATTAACAGGGCTCGTAAAGGCCAGCTTTGGTCCCACTTGCAGCTGGGGGGGTGTGTAATGGTCAACAGGCCATACCGATTGTAGGATAGCGTCTTGGCTCAGTGATCGATATATAGTCGACTTGATAGCCTAGCTCCAACAATCAACCCAGTTCTTCTCCCCAATATCTGCCTCATCAATCCACCGTAACACATCCAGTAGACCTATAACCATTGCCTTGAGGCACTTCTGGCTGCGAATTGGAGCAAACTGTTGTTGACGTCGGTTGTTCATTCTCTATTTTAATAGAATCATGCCTTGCACCTGCCTTGTCTCCCTTCACTTGCACTCAAGAACCTTGCAACAGCGAGGCAGACTCTGCCACGAACACCAAACCCCGCCTTTCAAGCAAACGGAGACTGAGGTCTGTCCCAGTGGGGTATCTGAGAGGCATCATCACCTTCACAGTCACCTCATTCATTTCCTCTGCCACCCGTTTCACTGTCTCACTACGGACACACCAGTTTGTCAATCTACCATTCAGACTACAGGTCCTATCCTTTATGACAAGCGTATCTGCTACTATGGTAGCTCAAATCTGGGCAGTGCAGAGCAGTACGTTCGGCGGCCTCGGTCTCTTCGCAATGCAGGACATCCCACCGGACACCGTTATCCTCGAGGAACCACCGATGCTAAAAATCTGCGACGACGACGTGCACGCCAGCCACAGATCTCAATATGTCTGCACGGCCGTCAACATGCTTCCGTCTACCATCCGCGCCAAATTCAGACAGCTCCATGGCGCCGACCCGACGCGATCGCAAGCCTACCAAGACGGCCGGATCCTGCATCTGAACGCCTTCGGAACCGCGATCAATGGCGATGTTTGGTCGGTCGTCTACGAGACCATCAGTCGCGCCAACCATTCCTGCAGGCCCAACGCTGGGTTGACACACAACCGACTTGTCAGCTCGAGATACATTGCCGCCGGGTCAGAAATTCTCATCAACTACCTGCTAGATGAGACTTTGCTGTACACACCACGCCAAAAAGAATTGTGGGAATGCTGGAATTTCAGATGTGCATGTGAGGCGTGTACGGACCACATCACCAACAATGAAAAGCGTCTTTTGATGAAGCGGCTGCAACAGCACGTAGTATTGGGCAACCGGGGAACTCGGAGCGCTGCTCCTATCTTGGATGAGCATATTGAGAAGATAGAGACCTACATAAGGCTTGTTCGCGAGGAGGGAAGGGTTGGCACGGATATCTTTCTAGCGTGAGTTCTTTTTCTCTGGTGATGCGAATCGAGTAACTCAAACACTCAGGAACTTGGCGTTATTCAAAATCTACCTCTTGAAAGACACTCTGGACAAGGCTTATGAAGTCCTGAAAAGTACACAACGCCTTGGAGAGGTATGGCAGATGAATTGGTTTGCAGGGGAGTTTGCGAAGTATCTCTCAGAGAGGATTAAAAGCATTGGGTAGCGTTGAGGCAATCTTCGCTCTCTGCCTCTTGCGTGGGCAGTGAATGCCGAAGTTGGATTAAGACTACCTTATCTTGGTCTGATTATCTGCATTTTAGACTGAACACGGTGATTCTTGTGGTTAGTCAAGTTCTCATTTTAATCCGACCAAGTCCACGAGCCTCTTTTCTTTACAACAGAAGCAAATAAAACCACCCCTACTTATCATTATCTCCACTACCTAAACGCGCTTTATCTAGTTCCTATCGTCTCTATACCATTGCCTCTTTTCTTTTCGTCCAACTTCCTCCTCTGTGCTTCCCGTTCCTGCACTCCGATATTGATATTGAAATGGGCGCTCTTAATCTCGTCATACATCTCCCCAGCCGTAACGTCTCGTATTGGTACCGCCCATTTGCCAGTGATCTTTGTCTCCAATTCACTAGAGTTGACCACGACGGGTTCATGAGCGCGCAGAACGAAAACAATGCTGAACCGATACTTCGGCGCCTGCTCTCCTGCTTCACCCGCGGAGGAAAGCATCAGTCTCACTGGTTTTCCATAAGACACCACTCTATGCCCTCCCGCCTCAACCCTCCCATTACTCAGCTGCTGCAACTGCCGTCCCCCCAATAACGTAGCACAAGGTGTCTTATACTCTTTCTCGACCCCAATAAACCTCTTTCCGTTCCAAACTTCAAGCCCAGGCACATTGCCTACTACTAAACTCAGCAACCCTAAATCGGTGTGTGGTTCCGCTACGACTTTTGCTTCCCAACCCTCATATCTGAACAAACGTAACATGGTGGCTGTCTTGTCTTCATCTTTGCATTGGAAGTGTTTGCAAGGACCGATGAATTTGCGCAATCCAGTGTCCGGAGAATCAGACGGAATACCGAGACTCGTACTTATCTTTCCAAGCGAAGAATCAAGATACGATCCGGCGGCATTCCAGTACTTCTGTGCGGCTTCTTTCAACACATTGGGTGTTCCTTCAAGCGTGCGGAGGGTGATGAATTCTTTCTCGCCAGGGATCTTACTCCATCCTTCTTCACTCCCCAGCTTCGCGTTCTTCCATTGCTCTTTCTCAGAATCAGGGAGGTCGAAGAACTTTTGACTTGCCTGGAACAGCTCTTCATATGCGCTTTGGAGAGGGTGGCGGCCTAGAATATGCTCCTTCGGGCCGTGTTCTTGTAGTGAGGGTTGAGGAAATGTCACAGTTGTCCAGCCGAGCTTTGACAGGACGTGTTGATGTTCTGTGAGAACTAGAGGAAGAGGAGAGGCGATGAGAGGAGGTCTTGGGTCCTGGGTTGGGGCTGGTGAATGTCTGTGTTTGGAGCGGAATCGTGAGATGAGGCCAGAGATGGAGAAGTGGTCTGATGTGAGTTTTTGTGGTGCTGTTGCTGCCATTCTTACGCAGAAGAAGATCTGACTTTGAATATATGTACGAACACTATCGCAGGGTGTGTGAATATCTCTCAATTTGGGGGATGTGATGGTTCACGGTGGAGTAAGGAACGGGGAGTGCGCTGGGCCGTGGATGAAGGTAGAGTTCGGATGACGTCACGTGCACTGCGCCACGGCTGCGCCTCGGATACTTCGGAACTCGGAACTGGAAGCCTTTCATGGACATCAGCCACGAAAGACACACTGCTTGCGCTTATTGGTGAATACTTTTGCTCCTTCCCTTCTCCCAAAGTGCCTGTTCCCTCTCTTTCAGCCACTCCGGCACGACAGCCCGGACCCTTATCTGACTGTCGACTTCGCCGTCCTTGCCTTGGACTGCAAACTCCATCCCAGGTCTCCAGTTCCCTCCTTCGGCGCTGATTCGCATGCTCGTCATCATCTCCAGACGGCAAAGTGCAAGGCCCACGTTCCCTATTCCTGCGATGAATTTCCCCGTAGCTCTGCCCTTCTTTATACTGCCTTGGTCGTCCAGTTGCTTGATATCTGATCCAGTCTCAGGGGGTGCATCGCTCCACCCAGAATCGAAAGATACTGCGTCGGTATTCGAAGGTATTGGATCCCCAGCATGATAGAGCTGCACAGGAAGCATGCGTTTCCGCACCACTCCCGTGTGCTTTGTGCGGATGGTCAGCTCCTGTCCCACATAGCAGCCCTTATTGAAGTTAATGCCCTCACTTAGATCAACGTTGCACTCCATGGGCAATGCACTTTCTCGCTGTATCTCTTTCTGTCCTTCCGCAATGCCAAAGAGGTATCTTCTCAAATGGTACTGCTGTAAATCCACTACAGGATATTGCCCGCTATATTCCATAGAAGCAGCATCGCCTCGTATCAAATATCTGTCGCCGAAGTTGTGTGCGCGCGGGTCTTTAAGCGAGATGATCATGGACGGCTCTTGCAGTTGTATCAGATCAGGTCCCCATGCAGCCCAAATGCTCAAATCTTCCTCTTCGCCCACTATCTGGATCTTGATTTTGCTGCGGAGCTTGTGTTTCTTCAGATGCTTCATCAAAATCTCGACGTCTGCGCCATCGACCTCAATGTAACATCCCCATTCCTTGTTCGCAGGTCCAGGATGGGACCAGACGAACACGTCCCAGAGCACTCTGCCACGCGCGTCGAGAAACGCAGAGTAGAAGTTCGAGTGGTTGTTTGCGATTACATTGTTTGTGATGAGCCCTTGGAGGAATTTGGCGGCATCGGAGCCAGAGAGCGATATTAAGCGGCGGTGCGAAAGCTGCACCACGCCTTCGGTAGCAGGTGCGGGAGACCTATTCGTTGTTGTGAGGCATCTACGGGTGTTCGGGGCAGATGGTCTTGGTAATGTTCTACAGGCCGTTGCATAAGAGCGTTGCAGCAAAGGGAGAGCCGGTCGCGAGCGTGGGTTGAATTTCAAAAATGACGTTGACGTCGAGCGTATCGCTGCGGGAGGTCGCGCGCGATTCGGAAGCTTCGTTCGCATCAAGCACGAGTCGCAGATGTATGGAAATACCCTCGTTCGAATCCTGGCTGTCGTAGACGCCATGGCTGAGTGGTTGTTGGTTGAAGGGTGAAGATGAAGGAAGCTCTGACAGTTGGTACAGTACAACCCTCGGCTAAAGTTGCCCTCCAATATTACAAGGTTGTTGACATCATCGTTCCCCTACAAGAGCTTTGGGGGTTTGGGGGGTGCAATTGCCCTCTAGTTTGAAGTCCTACGTTGCTGCTATCAGCTGCTGAGTATAATGAACTGATTATACCGACACCGTCTTTTGATAACAATGGGAGCAATATCTAGGGTATCTAAGGGTTGTTGAGTTCTGCGCAAAGGGATCGCTCATTTGGGCGCGAGGGAGGTTGGATACCTTTGCTGACCGTACGCCGGAGAGGAAGTGACTGGCTGTACTGTTAGGAGGCTCTGGCAGTTATTGCCTTGATGCGCCGGAATAGGAAAGGTCTCCCCTTTTGCTTTTGCGGGAAGCTTCACGTGGTGTATGGACTAATGTACCTAGGTAACAGTGGGGTAGCTGGTGGCGCTTGGCCAGGCAGACTTGGCTTGCTTCTGTGGATGTTATGTCGTGTCTCAGCCATGATGATCATCATTCTCGAACCTTGGAATGACGCTGGAGAATGCCATCGCTACTGTCAATCCCTTGCGAGCTTCGAGACGAGATCATCGACATTGTCATTAACGATGTACGCACCATCAGGCTACCAGGGGATGTCGACGTGGAAAGAAAGGAACGCAGTAACTTTTGTGAATATCTTCAGGAAGACGAAACTACCTTCAGATCGGATATCCAACATCCAGTCGACCCCACAGCCTACCAAACAAACACAATAGGCCTTCTTCTTACAAACCACCAACTGCACAGTGAGACTGAAGACCGGCTACGGAATAAGCCAACTCGCTACTTTTTAGACGTATTCTTGGTGGAAGAGGCCGAGTTATGGCCAACATGGACCTCTATTCCCAGACTAGACAACCGCGTCGACACATTAGACGTTACCTTTCGAATCGCCCATCCACCTAGAGAGCAGGGAGGCAGAGGAGGTCTTAGCGACTTGAACCCCATGTCTTCGGCGTTCGAGAAGCTGCTGCAGGTCTTCTTTCGGTTTGGCCCTGTCATACCCTCAATCAAAGAGCCAGAGTTTCATGATAAATTTATATCCGTTAGAAGAGTCCACTTCAACTTTGTTACTGCAACCAACCTTTCAGAATCCCTCGGTATCTTCCCAGCCTATGTAGGCAAGAACCCGCGCGGACTTGAAAGGATTCTGAAAACAGCGACCAAACATGAGCTTTTCCCGGCTTGGTATGAAAAGGGCAAACGATACCTGATGCACCCTCAAACACTGGCGACAATCCTGAAAGATTACCTTGATCTTGTGGTCGCGAATCGAACTCTTCAGAGACAATATGGTGATCAGCTGTTTCGAAGAGTGGGTGAGATCCAATTCATCATTGATGGAACCGAGTTTCACCGTTGGGATATGGCGTCACAACTGTCAAAAGGACCCACTGTAGGATCAGACCAGTGGTTTGGAAGGGGATTTGAAGACATGTATCAGCTCTGGAGGCGAGAAGTGATTGCAGTACGGAATGAACTTGGGTTCCCTGTGCCAATAGAAAAGTCGCATTAGGACCCTTGAAGTAGGTAATTGCCATCGAGGTGGAAGTGAAAGCTTGGTACTTTAATACAGTAGATATTGACTATCAGTTTTGCCAATGGGGAACAGGAGCATCTGAGAACTTGCCAATCACCAAAAGCTTATGGATCATCCGCTGTATGTGACTTTTCTTCGATATACCATGTAAACGTGTAGCGTTTGTATCTGTCCTCCATCTGAACCCGAACCGTAAACCCTGAACCCGGAGGCTCGCTGAGAACTACTACACACCTTTAATGCATTTGACTTCCGTCATATCTGCGTCTTTCAGATTTACCGTGGCTGTGGTCAACCCACCTCAAGAACTGCCCCCGTCATCGTACTCAAATTTGATATAAGCCTGATATCCCCACCGATCAACTGCTTTGATCCCCTTCATCTCAGGATCTTCGCTAACCCAAGTAATATTTCCCCTGCCTAGCCATGGAGCACCGCACACATCCCCCAAGATATCCTGACCGTCCCTCACCACGATCCTACATCGTAGTAGCCCTGGTGGGCCGAGTTCATATCGATCCGGACAGTCTCGTCTCCTCCTATTCTGAGCGACAGCAATATCGTTAGGGCCAAGGATGGCCCATTCTAGAGTACCTGCGCGCTCTGGCTCATCCACTCAATTTTAGGACGGGATATACCAAAAGGCGGGAGTTCTTTGGTCAGGCTGGTTACGGAAGCGACGTTCAAACCCGCTGAGACGTGCTACGTCTGCGTAGGTGGAGGCGCCATGCTCGGTAGCGAGTGCTGCAAAATGCCGAAAGTCGTAGAAGCTCGTAGAGAAGCATTGGCTGTATACGTAAAACTGAGTGGTGCTATCCAGAAGGGGTGGAACGTTGGGTTGGTTACTTCGCTCGAGGGCATAAGTAGCAATGGAGCGTGATACCAGATCTTCAACGGCACGGACAAGCTCTGGTGTCTGCGCACTATGTCCTCGTTGAAGGGCTTGAAACCTGGATTCGCAATGATCTGGTGTATCAGTCGAGTCCAAAATTCTAGCTACCTGAACAAGGAGAGCGTCTTCGATCTCTTCGGTAGTATAGAAGAGCTTGTGGCGATAGTAGGGACAAGTGCTGTGCATGGGTTCGTCATTGTGCTTAGTCCATCGAAGAAGGCACTCGCGGTGAAACCAGTGCTTATCTGAACATTCCAAGACGATTACCTCCAGTCCTTGGTTGTTCCAGTCTTCGTAACAAATAGGACATGTCCCTTCATCGAGGGAGCTTAGAGAATGGAGATGGTGCGTCAGAAATTCTTTCTGGGTCGGCATGTCAGCCTTAGTGGATGGTAATGTTGGGTGGGGTTATGAGGCTACTGTGCTATTTTGGAGAAGCGTAGTCTCAGTGAATTGTCAAGATGATATATGGATATAGTTTGACAGTGGGTCACGAGCACTTTTAGCGTACACAATCCTCAAATCCACGCTTTCGCAAATAACGCCCCTCGTGACTGCTCTAGGCTTCCAGCAACAGTCGGAAAGGATATCATTCACGGGTGCCAAGGCTTTCAATAGTGGCGTATTGCGTCGATACACCGAGCTCCCTGCGCAAACAAACCTCAGTTTTCTCTTCAGCAGTGGTTTTCATTTCCCGCATTCTATAAACAACTAAGCTATCATGCCCTTAACCTTACCAATCCCCCATCGTCCCTGACCCTTCCATCTCCCCCAACACCCCCACTTTTCGCATACTGGAGATCGAGATGGCTCGCAAACGTGTCCGTACTAACACGGACGACGAATGCGCTCCTTCACGGCGACTCAGGGCACGATCCACTCCTCCGATCACTCAAGTCGTACCCGAAGCCCACGCCAGTACCAATGGCAATCCAACCCTTTCAGGCCAGCTGGCAGTGGAGGCCAAAAACCAGCTAAAAGATGCCACCAGGACGGTCCATTTCGAAGAGGTGGTTGAGATCATAGAAATTTACCCTAATTCCTCCAATTTTGACTCCACAGCTCATCACCACCCTGACTCCACAATCCACCAATACCCTGGCTCCATCTTCTCCCTAGACAACGAGCTCCTCGCGCGTATCAAGTCTGCGATTGAACATTCGACCCTCCAAGCAAATGCCGGCAAACCAGTCCAGCAATCTACACGTTTTACCCTTCCTCTTCCTTCTGCTAGTCTCGAACTCGAACTTCTTAATAAAGCTGAAAAACAAGGAGTTGCAGTCTGTATCTGGGAGTCGCCGAATGAGAAGTGCTTCGAAGTCGGCATCTCGTCCACCCCCTTCCGGGCTTCAGAGATTGGTGCAGATTGGTGGAAGGGAATGGCTCCTGGACACATGAGAGCTGGCCCTTTTGCAACAAGAACAGAAGCGAAGAAGGCTGAGGGTATACTCAAGGGGCTTGAAACTAAGAGAATGAAGGGGATTCAGCAAAGCAAAAGGTGGGGGAAGATCGAAGACAAGTTGAACGAGGGATTGAGGAGACAGGAAGCAGGTGAGAAGATGTATGATGATGGGAGTGAGGATGATGGAGTGGAGGACGATGGAAGAGTGGACGATGGAAGAGTGGACGCCGGAAGCGAGTGCAACAGAGGTTAGGATCAAATATATTTGTATTTGCCTGTCCTGATTCCTTGTTATTCATTTCATCATTTCATCATATCAGTCAAATTAAGTACGCTCCGAGGACGTTCTACACTAGTGTCTCCAAATCCTAGTATGCCATAAGTAAACATCCAAATGAAACCTTGTAGCAGAGCTTTTGCTTCGATTCTACATGGTATATAAAGGAATCTTGACATTGAATAAGGGTTTGGAATATTTATGATACTGCAGTACAGGGACCAATATTTTCCCCATATCTCCCTGCAGATGACAGAAGGCTATGAGTTTTTGGGCGACGGAAAAGATTGCCATTCTGGCTGCCTATTTTGGCTAGGCGACACGGATATCCGTCTGATGGATGTGCACTGCATCGGGAGGTCTGATATACTCTATCTCCGAAGGCTGTCTTCACCGTTTCACCCATGAATCCTACAGGTCGTGCCAGCTTCACAAAAGAACCGACGTTAATTGCCTGCCTCGCGTTTCCTATCTCTCGTAATCGGTTGATCCGGAATCGTTTTTGATAACCAATATGAACAACATAGAGAGCAAATGTGGGGAATGCCACGCCAATTGTGAGAATGAGCTTACGAACCGCTATTGTACGTCCAAGGGTCTCGAACGAAGCTTGGAAACAGCCAAAGTACCGAGAGTCTGTAAAGGATGATGAACGCGGGGAGTGTTTGATGGGGAGAGGCACATACGGAGATACTTCGTAAGGTAAGTTTTTGATTGCGGCATAGTGATACAACCCGCAGTCAAAACAGAACGCGGAAATGATGGGCTTGAAACGAGTATTTTGCATCGGATACCCAAGAGGCGCATGTGGCACGGAGCGGTGTCCTCGGCAAATAGATATTGGGTTGTGCCACAAAGCTGATGAAACCAATATGGGCTCATAGATTGGGAGGGCAAGATACCCTCCTAAATAATCTTTGAGTGACACTGGTTCAAGGCTACCCGCCGTACCAAGCAACTCCGAGACCTTTCATGCTCGGCGGTTACACGGTGAATCGAAAAGAGAAGCCTGATTACGCATCCTGCAGACGATTCTCCAGTCGGCCATCAAAACGTCCAACCCATGAAGTGCTCATCCTTGGTGATGACCGGACCAAGAGACTATCAGCTCAAAAATGACTTCTTTTTCCAGTACGAGTAGTTTTGGACGGGGAATATTGTCGTTGCGTAGAGATCTAGGGGATGAGCCATGACATTAGATATAGCCTTTTGACACATGCACTGAAAGAGTGAACAAGAACGGAGCAATGATCAAGGTGTCGAACCTCCCTATCGGTAGAATAACTGTAGCAGCGGCAGAATTGAATACCAAATTTTTGAAATTTGGGCACCAAGGGTAGCGGGCAGAAGACTTTGGTGATGTTATGCCGTTGTGCTTCGCCATCTCCAGCTTACAGCTCCACTCTCAATATAGGACCGACGCCGCTTGGTCGCCTCCCAAGCGTATCATATTGACAAGGCTGACTATTGGCATCCGGACAACTTGAAAATTACTACTGCCCCAGCATATCTTCCTTTCTGGGATCATGAACCATCCTCCCAACGCCGTCTAACAATTCAGTAAAAGTTTGACTGAATATCAAACCATTCCACACGAGAACCATGACCGCTGCTGGTATGCCTATATTGATGCGGGAATTAGCAAACGATTATCCATTCTCGGCACTACCTCCAGTAAGTTGTCAGTGGTGACGCGAAGAGAACGTCTTGTACGTTTGCCAACACGCAAAAGGGAATGATTCCAGATTTTGAAAATTCACAGAGGATCGGCTACCATTCCTTATCAATCGTTTGCGGGATATGCATGGGCGTAATTCTCATCTTGAGTGGGGTTCGACTATATGTTAACTGGCGACTGCTCCGGAAGTGGGGTCACGATGATTGTGAGTTCCAAGCATTGAAACGCTGAAGAGGAGCTGACAGCTGGTAGATTTCTTCTGGGCTAGTCTGGTAAGCACTTTGGCATTACCCTGATGTGATTGGGAGCGCTAACGACATTTAGCCTTTGTTATTAGTCAATCTCTCCATGTATATGTACTGTTCGTATGCCGAGACTTCAAGAGGCGAACATTTGCTGACAGATCACAGTAGATAATAGCGGTACCTATGGCTGTGGCTACCATGCATTGGAACTTAAGATCCGAAGGCTTACAGGGCCTATACTGGTGGTATGGGCGAATTGGCCGTCATTGAAGCTGCACTGCTAACGAGAAGCAGGTCACATTTCTTCATAGTCTGATCCTGCAGATCACTACCTGTCTTATCAAAATTACGCTGTTATGCCTCATATTGTTAGCGTTTCAACCTATCAGATGGATTTAGAATGCGTGCTACGCCTGCATCACGATCAGTTGTTGCTTCTATCTGTCATCTTTCATCATCACGGCGGTGGCTTGTCATCCTCGAGGAGGCACAGACGGCGCATCTTTTCTCGCCGGAGTAACTAGTACATCTTGTGCTGGGAGGGATGGAATTTCTCAGAGGAGTAGCATTGGTGTCTATAATCTCCTGAGCGACATCTTCATTCTCTCTGTGCCTGTTCCGGCCATGCGAGTATTGAGTATTCCGCGCAGGAAGAAAATCGGTTTGTACCTCATCTTCTCCGCAGGAGGAGTGTAAGTTTCCAAATCCAGTGAAATGGGAAATTGAGGCTGATAAATAGTAGAGCTTGCATTTCGAGCATGTTGGCTTTGATCTTTCGAGTTCGCCTTTGCACTGGGGCGGATATCATGGTTAATTGTATCATGAGCATGGCTGCAAAGTATGTGAGCTGAAAAATGTTTGAAACAACATTGACATCAGCCATAGCATGATAGAAGTTTCCGTGGGGCTACTGGTTACTTGTATCGCGCCCGCTGCAAAACTGTTTCGTCATGCGTGGAGCAAGAGGACTGGGTTGACCACCTATGAAGACTCGAATCCCACCAACCCGGACAACACCATTCCCTTAGCCGTCTTGAAACGCAAACACCATCCTGGAGGGTTGTCAGAGATCGACTCGTTGAAAACTGTCGACACTACGATTGATCACAACATTTCGTCTTCTACGCTTTTTCAGGTTTGAGAAGGTCGCGTTCGCCTTTCAAGGTTTGATTTCGAAACAAGTAGCAGGACTAGGGAGATACTATGGTTCATATACTTATGTGGAATTTACCATTCAGTGAGAGACTACTCCCATCTCTCCCTATTCCTTAACCCAAATTCACATCAACCCGCGTGTGGTATAATATAATTCGCCCACTCCACGGTATTATACACATCTGGATCACTGGCTCTCAACGCCGCAAACGATTCCGCAAGAACATATACTCTCGCCACCGGATATAGCGCCATACCAAAAGCCGCAAGCAAGCTGGCCGGAAACAGTACAACAAAGCTCAAAAACAGCTCCAGCAGCCTGGCCAACGCCCTCAGTCCGAACCTTATAGTCGGCGAGAGCGTCTGACGCGCTCTATTTGAGCAACTCTCAGCACTCTGAGAAGCATCGGCAGTACCGGTACGCCCCTTCACTGGAGAACTAGACACTTTCTCTATACTCTCCTGCCCTACACCCCCCTTTCTCCTCCCCTTCCTAGCATACTCCCCCAACCACGCACTCCCCATCAACCCCCTAACCGCACACCAAACCCCAACAGGCATCCCCACCATAACCACCCCACTAGCCCTCCAAAACCACATCTCAACCTCTGACGCAAACTCAAAGTTCCACACCGCGAGATGCGCACTACCGTACACGACGCTCAACAGCGCTGCGGTGTCTAGTAAACGGGGGGAGGTTGTGTTTTGGAAGGAGGTGTTAGAGAAGATGTGTGCGGTGCCAGTGATGCGGAGATTGCTGCGGAAGGGGACAATGAGGGGCGAGGGGAAGGTCAGGCTTGTGGCGGGGATGCTAGTGTAGTCTTGTTCCATGGATGGGGATGTAGATGAGGGGCACGCTTTGGTGATGTATGTTGTTGGGTTGGAGAGGTATGTTTGATGGATGCTGTGGTTGGAGAGGTAGGAGAGGGCGCGAGTTGCGCGCTCCAGGTGGAGAGTGGCTTTGGGGGCGAAGCTTGGCGATGTGTTGGGTTGTAGCAGTGAGGGAGAGAGTGAAGATGGGGCGGGGGTAGCTCTGGAGGAAAGGTCGAAGTAGGATTTTATCAGCGTAGCGTACTTGTGGTGAGAAGTTGAGGGAAGGGAGTTCGGGTGTGTGTGCGCCGATATGATTTGTGCTGGAGTGATGGACGAGTCTGTGACGCAGCAGTTGATGCGTTTATCGTGGGTGTACTTATGTTCCTACAACAACACTTAACGTTAGCATATAGGCAGAAACGCATATTTAGAGAAGACGCTTGACTTACATTCTTAACATGCAAACTCCATAGCGCCCCCAAATCTACCACCACCTCGTCTTCACATAACACTGGTGTCCCGACATCATAAGGCTTCCCCCACCAAAGCACATACATCCCAAAAGCACAAACCACATGTGTCAAAACATGCAACTCCAACAGCGTCAACGGTAACTTCTGGCTCACTCTCGCAATACATTGGACGAAAAACCAGCTAGCTTGTACACAAACTAGAACTTTCGCAATCCAATCCGCTTTTGATTTGTCGACAACCGAGTCATGAGATATGCGAGGTAGAAGACCCAACTTGGCGAGAAATTTGACGCCTGAGGGTGTGAATGTGAGAGTGGAATGAGGAGAGAAGGCGGAAGAGGAGATGGCGAATCCACCTGATAGGGCGAAGTGGGCTTGTTCCATTGACCATGTTTCTGGGGCGACGCTTTTTGTAGACTTTTGTTTCCTGCTCATTTTCGCTCTGAGATTAAGAAAATGAGTTTGAAGGCTTCCTTTTGCTTGAGTTGATGCGATACTAGGCTCAGGGCTGTTGGGAAGGGGTATAAACTCGGGATCCAATTCAGTGGTCGTGGGCGATATGTCTTCTTCAACTTCGGCATCCTCTTCTCTAGATGGAGTATCAATTCCATCCCCACCATCTTCTCCACTATCCTTGAATCTACAAACATCACACTCTTCATCTTCCTCCTCATCAGCAACACCAATCTCACCGAGTGCTCCTTCTCCATACTTATTAACGCTCGCCCTCAACCGCCGCGCCTCCCCCCACTGCTCCCAAGCACAAAACAGCACAACTTCAGGTACTAGAACTGCTATGCTCATCCAGATAATACGATGTCCGAAATTGTGCCATTCAGACCGACGTCGGTGTACGTTCGGATGGTATGCTGTCCACGCGCAGAGGAAGAGTGTTGTGAGACATGAGATGAGAAGATCTGCTGTTCCACGAACTTGAGGAGTCGACGTCCAGCCCACCTTTGATCGCGATAGGGCTGTTTTGTTAAGTGGAGACGGTAGCGGTACGGGAGATTGCAGGGGGTGGGCAGAGACAGGAATGTTGATGTAGGAGAGTAGCAAAAACGCGAGTGCCATCATGCTTCGTATCCCACGAAACGGGATGAAGAACGAGGATAGAAATGCATATTGGCGAACAGCTGCCTGCTAATGATATATTAAAAAAAATTGCCCAGAAACCGCGCCGTAATTGTGCATGATATGGGAAAAGGCTGAAACACTGAAACCTGAGGTTGGGGTTCGTGGCTGTACACAAGCGCTTAGCAGCACCGCAAACGTCATCTACGCCAACTTGCACACTATCGTACAAGAACGCGACAACGCATTCGACGGGAAACTAGTAGCAAGGCAATGCAGGATGTAGCAGGATGTTTGAAATGTGGCCATGACTGATGGATGGCAGGTAGAAAATACCAAGAATTACGTAGGATGTTTTCCTGTGAGGGCACAACAACGGTTAAGCGCTATAATTACAATGGGATGACCAAATGTGATGCTGCTTCCAATACGCCGGCGCTCATACAAGCAGGTATGTACAGTCTTATGGGTGAAGACAGTGTGAGACGTGAAGGACAATGAGAAAATCTGCTTGCTACAGAGACAGGTGTCGGCTCGGACGATGGTATATGTAGAACGAAAGGGAAAATTCATGACTATGCGACTTCGAAGAAACGAGGGAAAGCTCGTGTCGCCGGCTTAGCGTCTGCTGCTCCTGGTGTTGTCTCGGCTAGGCCTATCGTTGCGGTGCGAGCGATGTGTGTCTTCCCGTGGGAGACCCATTTCTTCATCAGATAGCCTCTCGCCTCTTCGACCAGAGTATACTTGGTGAGGTGCGCGGACATTATCGTGATGGTCGTCGAATGCGCTCTTACGCTCATCCTCTTCATCGGAGAAGTCTTCGTACACAGTGGCGGGTAGAGATCTACGATTGAGTCTCTTGGCCTCCAAATCGTCCCTCTCGGCGAGTGCTCTCGGTTTGTAGATCTTGTCAAGGTAATTTTCAAGCAGGCGAACGTTCTTGGAGTTGCATTTAAGCGCCGCATCTGCCAAATCACCAATGAACGGAATCAATCCCACGAAGAAATCCAGGATCATGTTGAAAAGCATCATTCCAACGATCGATCTAGGTAGACCTCCCTCAACTTTCCGCATCTTGCGGATGAGATTGACTGAGAGGGCAGCATCGGCGCCATCGCCTATGGCAGGAACGAGGCCAATGACTGACGACCAGCCAAAGCGGAAGCCCAGAAAGTTGAAGAGAGAGTAGTCGAGCCTGTATGCAGTCTTGCGGGCCCGGGCGAGGATCTCGGCGTCGTGGGAGGGGATGTAGGCTGGAACCTGCTTCTTGACCTTCTTCGTCTTGCCTGGCTTCCTGGGGTGGGGAATGTTTTCGTAGAAGGGATCCTGGATATATGTGTTAGCAACAACATTAGGAGTATGAAGATATTGAGATCCTTACATAATCGCCACCAGCAGGCTTGCTCTTGTACTTGTCCATCTCCTTGTTCAACATCTTGCGGGCCGCATACTTGGCGATAGCCTGCGTCATGATTGCGGTGTGGGGTGATGGAGTTGTTGTGTTGTGATAGGGGTGAGAATGGGAGAATTGAGAGAATTGGTAGTGATGCTGGCCACCAGGTCGTGCTCGCGATGTCTCTTATATACGATTGCGTTGCGACAGTGTTCTAGTCGACGGTTGTTGTAGGTGTTTCCAAAATGGGACGAAAGCGGTGTGGTTGGCCGGGATGTCTCTGCTCCAGAATTTCTGAAACGGGCGCGACGCGGTCAGATGAGCGCGGCTACTGTGGAAGGCGATTGAAGAATATCAACGAGTGAAGCAGAGAGCGACAGGAATGGGCACGAGGACGAGCGCGCCTTTATCTGCAAAGGGATGAGCTGGCGCTGGCGTTTGATGGCCCTGATTCCAAGGCTTTCGTTGCAGACGTCATGCGATGGCCGTCCCAGCTGGATTCCAGATTCCAGAGGTGCGCCACAGTGCACAGCCACCGTCGATCGCGCTCTCCGAAGCCACAGGGTGACATAATCGGCGCCGGACAATTGGTGGCAGAAATGCAGATAACCGCAGCAAAGATTACGGGTACCATTGGTACTGGCGACTTTTTCGAAAGGCTTCGGATTGGCAAGCTGCATGCAGACCGTTCCCCAGTTCGTAAGCCGCTTCCATGCCTCCTTTCCGAAAGTAGTTATGGCTGACGAGGAGGGTGTGCTGTAATCTATTCAATTGTTCATTGGATGACAGTTGGTGTAACCAATAGATACAATACACGTATTGGTGCAACCCTAGCCGAAGCCAGCCAACGACACGGCAGCAGAGGCACGGAAGCGGCGCTGATCGTTCTGCACACACGGCCACTACCACCACCACCATCTCCACGTGCTCTCTTCTTTCACTGCAACGTCCGCGCGGCTGTGCAGACACCGTTGACTCCCCCTAGATCTAGATCTTTCCACGCGCGCCCGGCCGCCGACGCGCCCGCTGGACTCACCCTCACTGCCTGTCAGAGGTGCCTTCCTCGGCATGCTGCTGCGCGACACCGGTCAACATGAACGACTCCAAGATGCGGCTAGTTGACTGGCTGGACGACCTCTGCGTGCGCTTCATCATCAACCTGCCCCACGAGGAGCTGCAGTCCGTCGAGCGCATCTGCTTCCAGATAGAGGAGGCGCAATGGTTCTACGAAGACTTCATCCGCCCGCTCGACCCCCACATGCCCTCGATGAACCTCAAGCGGTTCGCCATGCTCATGTTCCAGCATTGCCCGCTGTCCTCGTCCTTCTCCGAGACACACCATGTGCAGGCCTATGAGAACTTTCTGGCCTACAAGACGCGCGTGCCGGTGCGCGGGGCCATCATGCTGAACCACGACATGACGCAGGCCGTGCTGGTCAAGGGCTGGAAGAAGGGCGCCAAATGGAGCTTCCCTCGCGGCAAGATCAACAAGGACGAGGCCGACCTGGACTGCGCCGTGCGCGAGGTGTACGAGGAGACGGGCTTCGACCTGCGCGCCGCGGGGCTGGTCAAGGACGAGAAGGACATGAAGAAGATCGAGGTGTCGATGCGCGAGCAGAACATGATGTTGTACGTGTTCAGGGACGTCCCCATGGACACGCACTTTGAGCCGCGGACTCGCAAAGAGATTTCAGTAGGTGCAGCCTTGGGCGTGGAGCGAGACGTGGCTAACCCAAGAAGAAAATCGACTGGTATAGGCTTACCGATCTGCCTACAATCAAGCGGAAGCAGCAAACGCAACAGGGCACCGGCGCCGATCTGATCAAGGAGAACAACTTCTACATGGTCGCGCCGTTCATCGGCCAGCTCAAGGGCTGGATCAAGCACCAGCAGAAGGTCGACCGCCAGCGGGCCAAGGTCGAGAACCACCTCGCGCCTCCTCTTGCTGCGACAGGGACAGACATGGAAGAGACGGAAGCGGACAATGACGGGCTGGGCGAGACCACGGCGGACGAGACGAATGCGCCAGACAAGCCGCAAGACGACGAGAACTTTGCGAACCTCATATCGATGCTGGGGAGGAACCACCACCGTGCGAGCGACGCGTTGCCCGAGGTCTCTGCAGAGTCACAGCCACCGCAAGCGTTCGACCCTGCGGCAGAACTCAAGCGGTTGCTGAGTGTGGGTGGTGGATTCCCTCCACAGCCGCCCGTCGAGGCTCCGGCGCCCGCCAATCACCCCCAACAGCCTCCGCACAACCCCCTTCTCGCCATGCTGCACGGAAATAACCAGCCTCCAGGGCCCCATCCACCGAGGACGCCATTCGACCAGGTCATGGCCCCGCCACAACAACCGCAGAGCCCGCATGGCCAACACCACCCACGGCCTCCTCAATTCTCACACATGCCTCCGCCGCCGCCGTTTGCCTACCAGCTCCCGCCGAACATGCCTCCGCGCGGGCCTCCGTATCCCCATACACCGCTTCAGCAGTTTAACGGAATGCAACTGCCGCCACCTCCACGCCACTACAATCCTCCTCCTCCACATCACCAGGAACCCATCTTCTCGAACCGCGATCTCAATGGCCAGCAAGACTACGGACAACAGGCACCCCGACCATATCACCGCACGGGTGACCCGCAATTTGCTTCTGCGCCCATTGCTCCAGATGTCCAAGGCCCTGTAATCCCCCCTGCGTCCAACCTTCCACCACCAAGGCTCAACGCACATACTCTCGGACTTCTCAATGCCTTCAAGGGCAACGACAAACCCACACCTCCCCCGCCCCAGAAGTTCCAACAACCTCAGATTCCACCCGCTCAAGCCCTTCAAAATGCCCAGACGACACCAAGGATGCCCCCAGCTCTACATCGCGACTTCAGCTCGTTCATATCTCCACCAGCAGCTGCGAGTGCGAACCCATATGCGCCGAGTCCACCCCCGTTCCAGTCGCCACGGTCAAACATGGTAGTGCAACCGGTTCAGCAGCCCAAGCCAAGGAGCGCACACCAAGATGTGTTACTTGGGCTTTTCCGATCCCCCTCGGTTGCGGCTGGAACCCCACCTCCACCGCCGATAGGAGACGAGCCTGCTGAGCTGTCCGCGATGCCTACTACACCTGGCCATGCCAGACTGGAGCAAGCACTGAGAGAAGCTGGACCACCTCACCCTGATCTTGGCAGCAAGCCAGTCCTCTTGGATGCTTTTGCGCAGCCAGCAAAGAAGGCAGGCATTACGTCGGCTACTGTGAGCGGGCCTGTCAACGTGCCAGACTTTCAAACCATGAAGAAAAACACCCAGATGTTTGACAACAACGGACATCACGCTCACTCGCGGGGACCTTCTCCGGCCAATCGCAAGGGGGTAGAGCAGAAAGTATTCGTTCCACAGGAGCTCGCCGAACGAGAGGACACACCAAAGATGACAGAGTTGGTAAATAATACTGGGGGATTTGCAAAGAACATAGGCCCTTCAACTTTGGACGTAACGACGCCCCAGGCGACGAACTTCAAACCCCAAATTCTTCGTCGTCCGCAGCAAAACGCTCCATCAGCGCCAACTGCAGGATTTATCCCCACAACCCAGGCTCAGACTCAAGCCACGCCGTCAGTGTTGCCTATTGCGTCAGTACGCGTTCCTGCGGTTGCACCTGTCCAGGCTTTCGACCGCCGCGACACTCTTCCGGCTGACCAAAAGAATGCGCTCTTGTCTCTCTTTGGCAAGCCGACACAGCCAAGATCGCCAGCCCCGACTGGTAAATCACCACTCCCGTCGCAGGGTCTTGCACAACCACCCCTGAGCCTACCACTTCACTCCAACAAATCTGGTTCTGCAAGGAGCCCACAGCCTCCAACGCCTAAAAGCGGCATGTCTGGCATCATAAGTCCTGTCTCTCCGCTCCCTGACCGAGGAAGCGTGCATGGCTCTCCAGCCAACCACAACTCAAGGTCGAGGATCTCATCTATGGGAGAACAGGGCCCTATTCACGGACCTCCCAGTATCGTCATTCCACAAAACGTACTCGGAGGTCAAATTGCGGGGACGCCGACGGCGATGAGCGCTGTCGGAGGCCCGAAAAACGGATTGGCTTCGGGCCGAGGAAGTGGTAGTCTGGACGACGGATATGCTAGCACCGGATCCACTGGTCTTGGCAGTAGTATGGATAGTCTGAAGCCAGGCCCGTCCAATCAGAGGGCAAGAGATGGCAAAAGCCCCGTGGATAAGACGTTTTTGCTGGGCTTTTTGGCCGATGTTGCGAAAAGGGGGCGTTGAGGGGGCTTCAACCTTAACAGCTTAACGGCTTAACGGCTTTTGGACTTTCATAGATGATTTTGGTCTTTCGTAGAAGTTTTTGGCCTGTGATCTTTTTTGGTTTGGGACTTGTTTGAGGCATAGCGTGTCATTGAGATTTTCTGCAATGGTGGAAGGTATTCGTCCTTTGGCGCTTGGTATGTATGATGGCGACGCAAGGAACAATTTTTAGTCTTATGTTTGATAAGTCGGATGGATGGGAGACTGTAGGAATGCTTTGAGAAAGGCCTATATGGTGGGAGAAAGGAAACGAAAATTATTGTCGGATATCCAGCACACCATGATTTTACGTGAACTTAGGAGATTACTATTCAACTGTTTTGTAGCTTGTTCCAATTGGCGTAAACCTTTCAGTGAGTCCCCAAATCTTTTTGTTCCATACTTAGGTGTATATCCAATTCTCTCGGGAAACCACCATGCACCGCCTATCCCTTCCACGCAACACCCTAACCCCCTGTCCTCATAACCGTCAAAGTATGCACAAACCTCAACTTCCCCCCCTCCAGCCTAATTTCATGACTATCCGGCGCCCCACTCCTCATAGCCCCAAAATCACACAACACATTTGCGCTCCCCGCCTCCTCATCAACCACATACCGTCGATTCGTCACCGGTGGCTGACTTCCCCCCGGAATCCCAATATTACACGAATCAGTCGGGAGACCAGACCCCGTGTATGCAGACCCTTCCATGCGTCGACAGGGCACGCCCCAGGGAACGGGTGCAGAGGGGTTTCCCCACAGATCCAGATAGGCGTCTATTGCGGTGAGAAGCGCGGAGCGGGTGGAGGGGATGGGAGACCAGTCTTCGGCCTGTACGATGGCGAGGCTTTTTGTGGCGTTGAAGAGCCAGTCGCCTTGCGTTGTAACTATCGAATCGACTAGTGTGGGCCTCAGAGTTCCATCGTTGTCTGAGAAGCGTATCTGGGTAGCTACGACGTGGCCGGGGGATGGGCTCGTGCTAATAATCTCGGTGTAGGTGGCGCAGGCGGTGGTGTCGATTATAGTGCGGTTGTGGGCGATTTGGAGGGCGGTGGTGAGGAGGGAGGAGGAGGAGCTGATTGACGGGAGGGTTTTGTTGTTTTGTGTGTAGGGTGTGGTGGAAAAGAGAGGGTGGAGGGTGCCGGTGGACTGAGAGGAGAGGTAGAGGACTGTGAGGTCTAGGAGGGCGGAGCGGGTACAGGTTGAGGTTGTGAAAGGGAGGAGGGAGGTGAGGATGAGGAGGAGTGTTGTGGGGAAATGGGGAGGCATGGTTGGAAGCACTGGGTTTGTGAACAACGTGTGATCCTAGGTTCTGTTGTATCTATTGTATCTGAAGGATTGGTAGATTTTGAATAGGGTCTCGAGAATTTGAATTTGAGTCAGAATAGAAACGTAGTAGAGTCCTGTTGCGAAGTCAAAGCAGCTCTTTAGAGTATATAGAACATTGCCCATTATTGCGCATGTTTCACAAATATTCCCCTCAAGTACATCTGGAAAACTGATGCGATTGAGATGTATGGATATGAAGACTGCAATGTGGAGGATTGCGACCGAGCTTGTTTAATTTATATCCCGGTCTTGTGCAGATGCGTCGGCAGATGGGCCTTGCGCGTTAAGGAATGAACATAAACTTTCAAGAATCGACAACACTGCAACAATTGTTGAATGCAATAGGCAATTCCAGGTGATGAATAGCACATATCAATTTGAGAGGAAGTGTCGCGGCTAATCTGGCACTGAATGCCTATGGATGCTCTTCAAAGCATCCAGAATAGCAAAGTGCTCTATCATGCTAAACACGCTACGCTTGGAAGCCTGCCAACGTTTCATAGTGAGAAACAAAATCAAGTACTATTGTGAGATTACATAGACTGTAGGTAGAGTGGACGATGTCCCGGGGCGCCGCCGATCTACAGCTTGCACGTCTTTCCACCGCACTCTGTCATAGTATGCACATATCTCAACTTCCCGCCCTCCAACCTGAACTCATGGCTATCCGCAGCATTCATCTAAATTGGGGTACAGTTAGCGAATTTCTTTGTGGAGATAGGGTTGGGGTTGGGGTTAGGGTTACATAGTAGACAGCCAGACTACGACAGTCATCGTAAAAGCTGTCTACTATTTGCACCAGGAAAATACGCACCATATGTTCCCAGACACAAGCAATATGGACGCTGCCCATCTCCTCATCAATCACATATCGTCTCCTCGAATTCGGCGCTTGCGAATGGTTGCTCGGTATGCCTGGTTGGCAGCTATCATTTGGCTGAAACTTTCCAGTGTATGCAGAACCTTCCAGCCGCGCACATGGCGTTCCCCATGGGACTTGCGTATGCGCAGTCTACAAATGAACATACAGTTAGCAAAGCACTTAGCGGTTTGAAGTGAAATAGGGCAAAACAGCGTTTGCTACTTCAACAAAGACAATACGAACCGCAGAATCCCACATGCTCATGTATGCATCTCCCGCTGCCTTGATGGCTTCTCGTTTATCGCGTTTATCGACGGGGATAGGGTACCAGTTCTCTTTCTTGACAAATTCGAGGGTCTTGGTTGCGTTGAAAAGCCACGCGTTTGTCGTCGTGACTATGGAGTCTATCTTGGCCACCTTCCACGCTCCCTTGTCATCAACTGCATGGTGGATTTGCGTTCCAATGACGTATGGCTTCTTTGGATCAGAAGCGGAAATCACCTCGTTGTAGGTGGCGCATTGGACGAGGTCGTAGTTGATGCGGTGGTGGTCGATTATGAGAGATTTGGTGAGAATAGATGACCCAATGGCCTTGACGACATTGTTTTCTTCGTAGATGAAATTCGAGGCTTGAATAGAGGGGAGCGAGGATGTGTTTCCAAGACGTTGAGAATTGATATACGTATTTGCTGTTGAGGTGAGGAATTCTTTGGTGCAGGGTTCGGCTGCGGCGAGTGGAGCAGAGTGTGCGTAGGGGATGAGGAGCGAAGATAGCACTGCGAGTGAGTAGGTCATGCTTTTTGGAGACATCGTGAGATATCTAAGCTTGGCGTTTGCACGAACTGATTAGAATGTGGCAGAGTATTGACCAAAAGAACAATTCAGGATATCATATATACACACTAGTTCATCTAGATCGTTCCTGCATGCCAATAATTCGCCGAGTGTGGGGTATCAATGTATGGCCTGGAGTTTCGCTTCAGCAAGTGCCGTTATTGACTTATATTGAACCAGGAATATCGTAGTAACAGGGCTGTTCTACCCCACATTCTCGCGAGCATCACAGCGGTTCTAAGTCATCGGAAACTATTCATCTGTGCCCATTATTCAAAATCCCAAATCCGCTATAGTCTGAAGTTGTGGAGCACTGGCCAATAACCAATACTTGCGACGCACTCGAGGGATGGAGTAGTTCTTATTCGTTGAGGAATCTATAACGTCTCTCCTCTTCTTAACTACCGTTAGGTTTTGGCCAATGGGCAGGGAATATCTTTCGGCGCAAGTGATTGGTTGGTCTATGATTTATTTATCTTCCATGTACAGTAGGCTTGAAAGCATGTCCCATAAGCCTGGAAGGGCTCTTTGAATTATTAAATAGCGCTGTTACATAAGCCGTTGAGGGTTCCTATAGAAGTCTAGGAACATCACCACATGGCCTAGAGGACATTTTGTAGGGTTGAAATCGCGCTCTCCCGCGAGAGACAACTTTCACAAGCTTCAGTTGTCTCCTGAACACGCAAATGCTGGATAAACTCAAATGAGTCCCCCCATTTAGATACCAGAATCCTTCCATACCATTCAGGGTTGGGAAAAGTGAGCCTTCATTAGCATTGGCTTCGGGCTGTCTTGTTGGGCTCTCCGCAGAAACACTCCAGACATTAGGACGACCCGGGGAATACGATCTGGTATTGGCCACCCGCCCTTCCGTCTTCGTTGCATAGGGTTTGAAGGCCGGAATTGCTTTAACACGCGTGCACTAGCTTAATAAGACAAGCCGCATTTAGAATTTGCAAGTGACCCAGCGTTGGGATCATAACCGTCACTATTGCGCTAGATTGAGATTCAAATAGAGCTAGCCAGAAAGCATTCTGTAACGGTCAACAGGCCATACCGATTGTAGGATAGCGTCTTGGCTCAGTGATCGATATATAGTCGACTTGATAGCCTAGCTCCAACAATCAACCCAGTTCTTCTCCCCAATATCTGCCTCATCAATCCACTGTAACAGTTATGAGCCCGGGAGCCTTCAAATAGGCTGTGTTCAATTAATATCCACTCAATCAACCTACCCTATCAACCATGGACGATTCAACCAACTATACGATCACGAGGTCGTCAGTAATCCTTAATAAGCTAGAGGACTGGCAGACATGGCTGCAGCTCAGAAGGAGCTCAGCTGATCGCCATAGGATATGGGACTATGTGGATCTAACTAAGGAAGAGGCAACTCTCAAGAATCTGGAGGATAAGGCTAAGAGTAGTTAGCTAAGTGAGCCAAAGATTACAGATCTCTATAAAGGAGATAAGGCAAAGATAAAGATAATAAAGGACCTAGTAATAGACCTATTAAGATTCCAGGTGTATTAGTTTATAATAGCTTAGTACGATAAGAAGCAGGTAGGTAACCTAGCTAAGGAAAAGAAGCTAAAGGACCTAGCTAATAAGATCTAATAAACAATTGCAAAGTATTACCTCTACCTAATTAATAAGTATAGGACTATGTAGGAGATGCTGAAGACCCTAAAGACCTACCTTAGCTAGTTAAATCTTAATTAAGAATATACCCTGCTAGCAAGATACAAGAAGCTCAAGGTTATTCTAAAGTGAGCTAACCTAGAGGATTGGCTAGCCCAATGGCTACGTCTTATACTACTGCTTAAGGCTACTAACCTTACTAAAGCATTAAGATATTAATAGTAGAAGGCCTTCCTACTAGTAGTAAGGCCTCTTAATAACTTATAGGTAACTTAGCAGCAGTTAGAGCTCCTCTAAGCTAAGATTAAGGGCTATACCTAGATAGAGATAGTAGAGCTTATTACAGAGTACACTGCCTTCTATAGGATAAACTACCCTATAGTAGTAATAATTAGAGGTAGCTTATATACAGTAGTAATACTTAGTATAGCTACTTAGGATAGGAACTAGTAAGGTAACTAGTAAGGTAGCTAGCAAGGTAGCCAGTAAGGTAACTAGTAATTAAACTAGGCCCCTAACTACTTCTGTAAGAAGACCCACTAGTAGGTAGACTACCTATATATTAATCCTACTATAAGGAATTAAGGATAGAAGCTAAAGCCCTTAATTAAGCTAGCATATAAGGCTATTATTAAGTTAGATTTATACCTAGGCTATATACTAGCCTAAACTATTAAGTAGTATGCTAAGGTATTACCTACTAGGAAGAATTAAGGCCTAAGAGACCTTAATAACAACTTACGGCCACTAGTAACAGTATCTAGATATACCCTAAAGGTCTTCAACACTACCACTTAGGAGGTCCTACTAACGCTAAGCAATTAATAGGTAATAGACCCTAGATTAGATACCTATATAGTAAACAGCAAGGTATTTAGATAGGAGACCACCTTAATAGGTAGCCCTAACAACAAGATTATTGCTGGTAGAGAAATCAGATTAATTACTAAGTAGGGAATAGTAATCCTTACTATTAATATACCTTAAGGTAGTAAGATAGTAAAACTCAATTAGGTCGCCTATATCCCTAGATTCTATATAAATATTATAGGCCTATCTAGATGTAGGAACAGTAGGATACACTTCAACTTAGGTTAGAACCTGCTATATAAGCGATTAGATCAATTAGAGCAATTAGCTTAATCAGCTTAATTAGCTCGATTAGCTTAATCAGATTAATTGGATTAGAAGAGGATGGTAGCCAACCTCAAGTTCACTAGAGGTCACTAGCTAATTAACTCTAATCCAGCTACTAGGCCTTAGCTATAGCTAGCCCAAGTCTTTATAGTAGCCTTAAAGATAGATAGAGCTCTACTTTAGCTAACCTATAAGGAAGCTTATAGATTATATAGGTACCCTAGTAAGAAGGCCATTAAGAAGCTCCCTAAGAATATTAATAGCATTAAGCTTATAGGATATAGATCTATACCTATAATAACAGAGTGTAAGATATATATCCATACTAAGCTATATTAGATTATTAGTAGAAGATCAGCTAGAGAGCCTGCTTAGGTGCCGTTTAAGCATCTTAGGATAGACCTAATCCAACTAATAGAGACTAAGAAGTAAGGATATAGAGGAGACAGACTCTTCTTCTACGCTATCTATAAGAACTCTAAGTACTATAAAGGAGAGGGGATACTAGATAAAACTAAGGTTACCCTTACTTATGTAGTAAAGAGACTTCTTACTAAGATCCTTACCTAGTATAGTATAAAGGTAAAGAGCATCTAGGTAGACTCTAAGAGAGGCTACGCTAACCTGTAGGGGATACTTAGAGACCTAGGGATTATTACTAAGCGTAGAGCCACTAAGGCTCAATTAGGCCTACCTAAGTAAGCTAGGAGGATAATTATTACTCTAGTAAGAGTAGTTTACATACAGGCTAACCTACCTAAGGAGCTTACTATAGAGATTACTTAATTAGTAATCTATATAATTAACTAAACACCTACAGAGGTACTAGGGTAGAAGACTCCCTATAAGGTTGTATAAGGTATAAGGCCTATAGTAGCTTACTTTATTACTATTAGTACTTAAGCATATATCCTTAACACTAAGGTTCTATATAGAGACAAGCTGGAATTAAGAGTACTAATTAGCTATCTAGTGGGATATAACTCTACTAACATCTTTAGGATCTAGATACCCTTACTAAGGAAAGTAATCTATATAAGAGACGTTGTCTTTATAAAGGGTGCTACATAGTATAATTAGGAGACTTAGTATAGTAAGAGATTAAGGATAGAAGAGCTAGTGGAGGTGATTGAGCTTAATAAGCTGAGTAACTATACTCAGGAGGTGATTAATTAGCTGCTTAATTAGTCTACCTAGCAGTTACTAACACTAGGATCAATCACCCTATTAAGAGCCTATAAGGTATTAAAATCCAATAAGCTATTAGATAATACTATAGATAATACCAGCTAAGATACTCTCCTAATACTAAGTTATACTCTATTACCTAATCAATTAGATTAATCCAATCAACCTAATCAATCTGATTGATCTAATCAACCTAATTATTAGATTAATACTAATCAACCTATTAGACCTACTAGCTACCCTAAGCCTAAGCCTAAGCCTAAGCCTAAGCCTTAGTAGGAGCCTTAGCTATAGAAGTATAGTAGTAGAAAATAAGTAGCTCCTTAAGATTAGCCTAAAGGATAGGAGATGCTACCAGCAGACGTAGTAGTACTAGATTAAAGCTAGAATAATACATTAAGAGCTGATAAGATAGGAGGCAGTGTTACTATAGTAGGGAAGAGATCCTAGAAGCCACCTAGCTACCTAGGCTATATAGTACTAGATAAGAGCTATAGATTCTACGTATAATTATTTCTAGCTCAGCTATATCTAACAGCCCTCTCCTTAGCCCTAATAGGAGAAGCTCTATAGTATAAGAGACACTACACTAAGATACTAGTTACACTAAACCACTTTAAGAACCTTAAGACTTACTTATTTAGAAAGGAGTTCTTAGTAGCCTACTAAGAGGAGGTGGAATTAGTCTAGTAGAGGGGTGTTCTAGGGAGATTAGTAAGCAAGCTAATAGTAGGAGCTGAGATACTCCTACTATAATAGGTATTTATATACAAGTTTAATAAGGATAGGTATCTATACAAGTTTAAGGCCTACCTAGTTATATATAGTAATCTCTAGTAGAGCTGGAATAATACCTACGCAGCTACGCTAGCTACTCAGATATTTAGATTCTTAATAGTAATTACAGTAGCCTTTAGCCTTAGAGCCTTCTAGTACGATGTATAGAACGCCTTCCTTAATATACCAATTAATCAACTGATCTATATAAGAGCTCCTAAGGGCTTTAAGGATTAGCTTAGCTAGATACTAGAGCTCCACTATGCCCTCTATGGCCTCTAAGATACACTAGCACTATAGTATAAGTACCTTATAGCAGTGCTTAATTAAGTAGGACTGAGCAAGGTTGCTAGTATCCCCTATCTCTATACCAGCCAGTACCTAATCATCTTCTTCTTTGTTAATAATATAGTGATACTAGTATATCTAGATCACATGATACATTAGGAGAGCCTAGAGAAGGTCCTCCTATCCACCTACGATGTACGATACCTAGGAGACCTAAAGTAGTTCCTAGGGATAAGAGTTGTTAGAGACCTAGCTGCAAAGAAGATATAGCTAGTACAAGACTTATTTATTAATAAGGTGGTTGATAAGTTTAATATTACAATACCTAGGAAGGTAGATCAATTAGCTTAATTAGCTCAATCAGCTCGATCAGCACTAATGTACGAATCCTACCTATTACTAAGCTTAGAACCACCAGATACAGATTGGACGAAGGAGTACAATCAGCTAGTAGGATCCATAGCCTTTCTCGTATCTATGACGAGACCTGACGTAGCTTATACCTACTTAGTCCTTGCTTAATATCTATAAAACCCTAGCTAGCAGCACCTATATACAGCCCATAAGGCGTAGGAGCATATAGTAGCTACTAAGTACCTTGCCCTATACGCTACTAGAGATTAGGCTGTACGTCAGATATACGTAGGCAGAGATATCAATCAAGATCAGGGAGACCTATATCCAGGAGAACCTATCTTCTTTAGAGCATCAGACGTAGCCTTTAGTAATAACGTTGAGAGCAGAAGAAGCTCTCAGGGGTATCTGTTCAAGCTCTATGGGATAATAATTAACTAGAAAGTAACCCTGCAACGTTGCGTCACTAAATCAACCACTAAGGCAGAGCTGATCGCCCTATCCTCAGCCTCTATAGAGATCGAATAGTGGAGCAAGGTATTCAGATTGATCGACCTCAGGATCGATCAGAGACTGACACTGTACTATGATAACCAGTAGACAGTAGGAGCCATTATGAAAAGTGATGAGAAGCTTCACACGAAGCTAAAACACGTGGATATCCACAGCCTATGGTTACGTCAAGAGTACGCAGAAGGTTGGATCTACGTTGAGTGGAAGCCTACTTCAGAGATGCCAGCCAATGGCCTCACCAAGGCACTACCTCGTCAGAAACACTAAGAATTCGTGAGGCAGCTTGGTATGGAGGATATATCCAACCTGATCACCACCACCGATTGACCTAGCTAGGCCTCAGAGGGGAACCCTGATCCTACCGACCTCAGCCGCTAGTACTAGGACCTAGGGGGTGCTACCACACGGAGTATTATGGATTTCCTATTTGGGTATAGTATATAGCTTCAGAAAACAATATTAACAGGGCTCATGAAGGCTAGCTTTGGTCCCACTTGCAGCTGGGGGGGTGTGTAATGGTCAACAGGCTATACCAATTGTAGGATAGCGTCTTGGCTCAGTGATCGATATATAGTCGACTTGATAGCCTAGCTCCAACAATCAACCCAGTTCTTCTCCCCAATATCTGCCTCATCAATCCACCGTAACACATTCATTCCTAATCCTCCTACAAACCCCGTTTTCGAGCATAGTACAGTCGAAACTTTAGACTTCTTCAGACTTTGGTCTTAGATTCAAAGTCACTATTTCCTCTCTGTCCAAATAGTAGTAGATAGGTTGGAGAACCGTTTAGTGGCGAGAACGACCTTCTAGACTATTTCGTGCTAGTTTAGGGCGACCACGGCACGGCGGAGAGGAATGAAAGTATCATGGAAACAAGAAGAGGAACGAAGAGATATTCTTAGCGCGGACGAGTGGAGCAGAGGAAACAAACACCCGCACCTAAACAGATTTTTTGAGGCACTTTACATCGCCAGTGGTGTGTATAGTCGGTTCGGCGTTTGAGTATACCTGAATCTCAAAACCCGACTTACGGTAATACGAATGATGAGCAAATGGAAGAAGAGACGAGGCGGCTACCAAGACATTACGTCTTATACCTCTAGCTACGATGGGTATCCCCCCAAGGTTTTCCCCGCGATTGTCCTGATTCAGGAACATGTCGATCGCTCCTCCCCACCATCATATTCCCAGAAGTTGTTGCGCTCGGTGGATTTGAGCCCGAGGAACACCACCATGAACTACGTATAAGATTCCCTTCGAACACAAAATACATATAAAGTCGATGAAGAGGTAGATAGAACTGTAGATTAATTTCTCAATCAGCTGCTCTGACTATTTCTACGGGTCTCTCACGATGCTTTCCCTCCTTCTGACCTTGTCCGCATTGGGATATGCAGCCGTCGAAGCCACGGAGTTCAGCCTCAATATACCTCTGCGCCTATACTCTAGACTTCGTCCCATAGACGGGTCATGGCAATCATTTTCGATCGAATTTTCGTACATGGCAGATTATTTCGGCAACCTCACGTATTTTGATCTCTATCTTCGCATCCCAACCTACTAACAAGTCCACCAGTACACCCAACACGCTATCGCATAATCTCCTTGCGAACCTCTACAACAGGTCGGGCAAAAATGCCATCATCCGTGCTGGAGGCTCCACGGCCAACATCGCAATTTACAACGCGTCGCAGCCGTTTGCAGTTGAGAACTTCTGGAATGGCAGCACCAACGTTGGCCTCTCAGGCGCAAACACTGACCAGCCATCTCTGACAAACCTCGGACCCGCATGGTTCGAAGCATTCAAGACAGCGCCGAACGGTACATTGTACGTCTACGACCTCAACTTCCGTGACAACAGCACCGAGGGTGTGAAGGCTACGGCGGAAGTCGCCAAGCTAGTTTACGACAACCTTGGCACGGATCTGTATGCGTTCGAGCTGGGCAATGAGATGGAGAGGTGGGGAGGGAGATACAGGGCTGATGACTGGAGTCCAACGACCTATGTGGAGAATTACCTCATGTACGCCGATTTGTTTGAGCAGAGTGTGTTTCCAAATGCAAGCGTGCAGCCGTTCTTTCAGATGGGCACACTTCAGGGAAGTGGCAATGAGACCACCAATCAACCCTGGAATTCAAAGGTCATTATGGCGCTGGGATTGAATCGGAAGGGGCAGATCAAAGCTGCATCGCAACACGATGTACGTCCCTCTTGCTCCTACCCTTTGACGAAGTAGCTTGTTAACGACTACTCACCAAAACAGTACCATGGCAGCAACTGCAAATCCACGAAGCAAATCTCCACCCTCCGACAAAACCTCCTCAACCACACCAATGCCATGATCCGCGCCACTCCCCACATCGAGATGTCGCCCATCATCGATGCCTACGGCGTCGAATACACAATTGGTGAGACGAATAGTATATCCTGCCAAGGGCGCGACGGCGTCTCCAATGTCTTCGGCTCTGCGCTCTGGTACCTCAACTATAACCTCTACATCGCCAGTTCCACCATGGTCAACAAGATGTACTTCCACATGGGCACGCCATACCGATACAGTCTCTGGAGTCCCTTCGCCAGCGAGAGCAACAACCACTCTGCTATTATTCGGCCATCGTATTATGGTGCTGTGGCATTGGCTGAAGCTATTGGTGGGAATGGTGGACAAAAACAAGTCCACGCTGTCCTGCAAGAGGAGACAATGGTCGCATACTCTCTATACGCGGCGGAAAAGCTGGATGGTTTGTTCATCATCAACATGGAACCGTGGAACTCGACAGAGACGGGAGACCGGCCGTTTACGCAGTTCAAGTTGCCAGCCCGAATTAATAAGACTGCAGTGGTGAAGAGGTTGACGTCGCCGGGGTCGGATGTGAAGACTGGCGGGACATGGGCCGGAAAGGTGGTGACTGAGGAGGGACTTTTGGAGGGACAAGAGGTTTTGGAGAAGTGGGCTCCGGGCGAGTGGATTAACGTTGGGTATGCTGAGGCAGTGTTGTTGAAATTCGTTGACTAGGGTCATGGCGCAGGGGCATTAGTCTTTGAGGCAAGCGAGGTGTCGAGTTCAGAATCTTAGAAGCGTATAAGTTAATGAACGTTAAATAAAAGTAGTGTTTCCACCTCCAGCACTGGAATCTGTGAAGAGTGTCAGGACTAGACTTGGACAGTAGGATTAGGGAAAGATTGTCGAAATGCATATCTGGAGTTTAACTCCTAGTACGACGCTGCCTAAGGGAGGATCTGATGTTTCGCACCGTCCAGAGATCATACGGTAGTGATGAAATGAAAAGCGCACGATTATATCGCGTGAGACCACTTGGCCCAGGAATGCATCTCCATCCCTAGCAACGAAGCATTCCTCCCTGCGTACAACATCCCGATCACCGCAATAAAATTCAGCCCACAAACAAACTTTTTCTCTCACTGTCTCTACCTACACGAGTTCTCCAATTAACCACATCCACACCCCCACCCCCAGCCACTCCAATATGTGCATGCCTGATTTTATCAAGCGTCACCGGAAAAAGTTCGCAGGGGGCGAGCCAGCAAAATATGAAACCGAAGCGATACCTCCAATGCCACTGCGAATGAACGAAGCCGGAGAGTACGTGAGAGAGAAGCCGTGGCATAGCGGGGGCCAGAAAGCATCGAATGGCCAGAAGCCAGTAAGGTGGTTGATTTTGATCTTATGAATAGAGGCTGATGGATTGACAGCCGGAATTGCCAACTGTTTCAAGGTAGTGGGTCAAAGTCTAGAAGGCGCTTTGACAGTGTTGTTTGGTTTAGGGCAGGGGAACGCTACGATTTGGTCCTGGGTTGTTTGCAAGAAACAAGGTGGAGAAGTACGAAAGAGGATCCAGTGTATTAAGAAGTTGTTATGCTCGGTGTGTGGCGTGATTTTCAACAAAGGGTTCGAGATTTGGAGACAGGGGATCACTCGGTGGTTGGGGGCGACGGGTCACGTAAATTCGTTGGGCGGTGTCCATCGTCCAGTTCATCCACCTCTTTCTAATTCAAATCTTACACTCTTCCCATCGCTATCCATACTCTTCGCTGATATGCTCCTACTCTCGCTGCCAAACTCCCTGGTCACAACAATGGCGGTCAGACTTCCGTTCTTCACGCTGGTCGCCTGTTCAAGCATCTTCTGATATCTCTTCTTCTTGTGATTCCGCAGCGCAAGAGCAAGGACCAACGTGAGAAGAAGCAGGACTACCATGCCTCCAAGTATGCCCACTATCGTTGCCACTGTGACACCTTTTGTAGATGAGCTATGAGGGGCAGTTGCAGGGGTTGCTGTCGGCATTGGGTTTGAGCCGACCGGTTGCGTGATTGCAGGAGTGGCAGTGGCCTAATCATATAAGTACATAGCTCTGATTTCAATTGTCAACACACTCACAGTTTGTGAAGAGGATATCGACTTTGAAACATGATAGCGAGTAACCTCGGGCAACGAACGTGCTGTGCATATGGTCGAGAAGGCTGACCAAGCGAAACCAAAAAGAATGAATTCCGGAATATCGAACATCATAATGACGAACTGGCACAAGTAGGAGAAGGGCAAAGAAAGATTGACTGAACACGAGACTATAGGAAGGAGGGACAGAGGTTTAACGCAGAAGAAGGAGGCTCTAAGAGTAAATAAACCTCCACCATCCTGACTAACCCTTGCCCAACTTTTCTTTTTGGTTCCTGGGTGGCAAGCTGAACCATCCTAGCGTACATGTCAAAATGCGTTGTTGCTCTCTCATTGCCCACAGAACTGGTGGCGTGCTGTCTGGGAGAGTTCGGATAGTCGTACCACGAGTTGATTGGTTGGAGGAGTAAGCGCCTCTCAGCGCGCTAAGATGACGGACAGTTCCCTGCGACCAAGGATATAACGGTATCGCGTTCTCTGCATATGTTGGGGTCGTTCGAGAACGCGATAAGACATGTTGGTTGGGTTGGATCTGACAACGTGGGTTGAACCTCGTGGTCATCGCACGTTCTGTGCCGTGCCTGGCCGTGGGGCAGGGCTGACCGACAGGAACACCTCGGGGCGCTCGACTGACCGAATATGGAGCCCCATATGCTGGGCCGAATCCCTCTCCGCAGTGTCACCCCGAGGTTGGGCCAGAGTTTCTCATCGGCTCAGCCATGGTACCCCGCTACTGGAGGTCAATGTGATTCGCCCTTTCGATACAAATGCAATTGGAACCGCATATGTTCCAGCTCAATTGGATACCGCAAGCCCTCTCTCAAGCGAAACCATGTTGATTCCTCTTCCACCACCTTCGACCACTCGGCTGGCTCGCCCTTCGGACCTTGTTTAAGCAGCGTATGATCAAGTAGCCAATGCATTGGATACTTTTTCTCGGCCCCATTTAATGATACAGTGGAGTAGCTTCCTGGACTATCAACCACCAATAGCATTGCCCCCTCCTTCAAGCACGCGGTGAGATTCAGGAGGAACCTTTGCGTTAACGAAAGGGACGCTGAGTAGAGTTCGTTGAGAGTGAATAAGATGGTGATGAGTTTGGCTTCTTCTAGTAGTGGACGAAGTAGGGCAAACTCGGTATTCAGAATGTCGTGCTGGTGGAATTCCAAACCCAGAGTCTCAACGGGAACTAATGGGACTGCGGCGGCCTTTACCGCAGCGGAAGCGTATTTTGACAGTGGAGGTGCAGTTGTGATGCTATGGAGAAGTTTTTGCAGGACTTCGGACCAGTCTGCTATGTCAATAACTGCAAGATCAAGTCTCTTCTCCTCCTGTTCACTGGTCTTGGCGGCTTTCAAGAGGCTGAGGAAACCGGCAAAGGCGACTGGTTCAGCACCAGCACCGCCCCCAAGACAGACAGTCCCGTTTTTTTCATCGGTGCTTTGTAGGAGTGGGAGAAGGTGGTCCTTTAAATCCTCAAGGACCTGCAGATAACCCAAAGCGCGCGACGGGCTCCATCTCGCACTGTAGGCGGTCAGGTAGTCATTTCGGCCAAAAGCAGCAGAAAAGTCGCGGTTATAGAGGTGGCCTTTCACTTCCTGGAGAAGAGGCTGAATGTCGGATTCCAATATCTCAGCGAAGGAATTTTTGAAGATGTCGAGGAGCAGCTGCTGGAGCTCTCTGGGGAGCGTCGACGCTTGCTCCTGTTCTTGTCCTTTTGGGCTCTTGGCTGGACGGCTCTGTTTTCCCTTTTTGGCTTTGGCTTTAGGAATTGGTGGAGTCATTGTTGGGTAGAAGGAGATTAGTGAAAAGTTGGCGTTGAGACATCGGGGATGTGAAAACTCCGACTGTCTCGGACTTAAGAAGTCAGGTGGGGCGTCCCTCACAGCGCCGCCCAAAACTCTCGAACCCCTCTCTACACCTCAACATCGCTCAATTGCAGGAATGAGGGTCCCGTACGTTCCTAGTCATCCCGAATTCGAGAATGAGCAGGACCAGGCTATTGTGGAGCGCGTGAAGCAACGCCGAGGTTCGCGTGGCCTCATCGAGCTCGACCGCGCACTGCTCCACGCCCCTTCCGTTGCGGATGGCTGGTGAGCCATTCCCTATAACCAGCAAGAGTGCAGGTGCAATATGCCTCGATCTCGTGCTTACTGAACGACAGGAATTCTTTCCTTGGCTCTATCCGCACGAAAACTTCGCTCTCGACCTCGGTCCGCGAAGCAGCCATCTGCCGCGTCGCTGTGTTGAATAATGCATGGTATGAGTGGGACCACCATGCGCCGCTGCTCCTCTCTGCGCCCGGTATCAAGGAAGGCGATTTGGAGGCGCTGCGAACGCTCCCTCCTCGCAACACGAGCACGACCGTGGTGGATGAAGCACACAGCGCAGTGCTTGCATATACCGATGCAATGACGCTCGACGTCACTGTCCCAGAGGCCGTCTTTGAGAGATTAAAGAAGACCTTCAACGAGAGAGAGATTGTGGAGCTCACGGCGACAGTTGCGGCATATAATTGCGTGAGCCGGTTCCTCGTCGCACTCAATGTTGGCGAGAAGAACACCCAACAGGGGCCTTCCACATGAGGACTATCCCAAAAACCACGCTTACGGCGCATCTTCGCAAGCGAGCGGTGAATTATCATTGAGACTAGTATTCGCATATACATATACAGAAAACATATCGCGTGGTCACCTGGGGTATCATTCCCACCCTGTTTCGCACGCTCTCAGTTCCTCCTGATCTCGTCGCCTTCAGGACCATATCCCAGCCTCTTCTCATCCTCAATCGGTTCCACTTGGGACGGGGTGGGCAGCGGACTCGGCAATACACCTCCTGGATGCGGTGAAATTGCCGTAGGAGGTTCGATCACTATCTGGGGACTCACTTGTCCAGCATGTTCCCCAGCGTCCATCTCGAACACTTGATTAGGATTATGTGCCTGCTTCTCCTTTCCTCCAGCTTCGTACACTGTGTCGCTTCCTTCCATCTCAAATTTCTGTGTGCCCTCCGGCGCTTCCAGCATGCCGAAGTTCTGGTGCCCTGGTAATTCGTGCCGGGCGCCACTGTCCAACTCAGCATTCTCTTCAGACGTCTTATGCGGATAGTAAGATGCCGCGGTGGCACGTGTGACGGGATCAAGAGATGTGGAGGTGGCGTCGAGTTCCATGCTTTTTCCTGCCTCCTTTCGGCGTCGGTGCCGGATGTAGAAAAAGGCGGCTGCCACAACAGCAATGACCAAGGCAGCGACTCCGACCGCAATACCAGCTATGGCGCCGCTACCCAAGCCCTTCTTCTCGGACTTGCCCGCATCTCCGCCATCGTCTCCATTCCCGGAAGGGGTATTGTTTGGGTTGGAGTTCGTTTCGTTGACGGAGTGGATAGCGACAACATGCGGGGTGTCGACACTCGAGTCCCAGTTGCAGGGCCATACACTGAAGTTGCTGCGCTCATAGTCGGCTGTCAGGTATGCTTCTTGGAGGAATGTGCGCCCGAGCGTATACTGCGTATCGTTGGCGGCACGCTTGAGCGGGAAGTAATATGAGGAGGTCTCGACATGAGGCCATGAGATGTTGAGGTTGAAAGCCGAGTATGGGAGGGTGATTGCCACCGCCTGGTCGTTGGAGGCCGGGGGGAGTACGGGCGAGAGGTTGATTGTTACACTTGGATTCAATTTGACAAGCCTGTCGTGTTGTGTCTTATTCAGGACGTACAGCTCGGTGGTCTCGTTCCAGGTCAGACCAAACGCTGATTCGAACTTTTCGCAGACCTGTTCTGGCAGCCACAGATGCGGAACGGTCGAGTCGATCAGAGCAAAGATACCATTCTCGAGGAGCTTCGTTTCGGATGACGAAGAGGTGGTATTGCTGGTGGTGATTGAAGAGACACCTACAAGAAGGTCCCTTGATATGTCGGTATAGAACGGGAATGTTAGATTTGGAGAAGTGCTCTTGGGTATTAAGAAACGCGAGGTATCGTATCCGCCAAAGATTAGAGATCCAAATACTTTGTTCAAGCCTGGGCGATGTTAGCTCGATCTACTTGTGAATACGACATGATTCTCGATACGGATGCGGGTGGCTCCGCAGCGACGATCAGGAGTGGAGCATCTCCTGAGAGCACACGAGCCATGTCCAGGAAAAGAAAGAAAAGAGCTTGGGAGACGTACGGTATTGAGCACCGGCAGTGTACGACCACGAGACGCTGGGGATGCTCTTTTGGTTTTTCAACGCCTGGACAAAGCTCACTTGAGGGTTGTTTGGGAAAGTGGAGAAGTTGGTTGGCCGTGGATTTAGCCCAAGCACTCCTAGCCATGAGAAGGACGTGTCTGCAATGCCTGCCACGATGGCGTGTTCCACGGATGGTCCACCGGAACCCCCAAAACCAAGTGTGACCGTGTCAAAGCCAAAGTCGCCGAAGACACTGTAGTCAAGGTTCGCTTCAATCCCAAGCTCGAAAATGGAGTTCGGAACCCAGGTAAGGGAGTTGTTCATGTTGAAGAATTTCCCCCGACTCTCGCCGCAATCGGTAGGCGCATCTGAGGGACATCCCTCCGCATATACCACCCAAGTAGATGTTGCGCCTGTCGAAGGGAGCACTCGAACTTCCTGCGGCTTCTGACCTACTTGGATGGCAAAGGACGACCACGCTCCATCGTTTCCATCCCAGAACTGAGATACTCTGGGTGTCGTTAGCGATGGGGCCAAGAATGTTGGAAGAGGTGGGGTGAGTCGTACCCGGCGACAATGGGGGCCGCGATCGTAGTATTCTCCGCGCGCTCTAGGAGCAGGTTACCTTGCTGCAAGGCTCGCGCTTCCACCAGGACATTGTTAATGTTGGCTGCTCTTGCTTGCGAGGCTGTCCATCCCAGGAGAAGCGCGAGGCTTCCTCGCCCGAGGGCTCGCATCATTCCACAAAGGGCGTTGACATGCGAGACGCTGCCAACAATCAAGAAGGAAAGGAGAGAGATCCAGCGACAGCGGCAAACAGAAGAGATTGACTCCTGCACATTGTGCGTTAGCTAAAGTGGAGCGTGTCAACGTCGGGGGCGACCGTTTACGCTCGGTCTGGACCACCTGATCACGGCGGGTGAAAGATGGGAGAATCCCGTCCCTGACAACGCCCTCTTGCTCGATACAAGCAGGCGGGGCCTCGGAGAGATATTGCGGTCAACCGGGTTGGCCAACAGATAAAAAGAAGGCGCAACATGGGTAGACGATCACTGCCAGTCCTGAAATCTCACACAAGACTTCCCGCAATGGGGACGAGCCGAACTATTGAATGCAGGCCCATGTTGGACAATTCCAGGAAGAAGCATGGTGGCGGCATCAGTAATCCAGCTGGACATGGTCATCGGTGTCTACCTTTCTGGTGCTGTGGTGGCAGAGAGGGGATCGTGTGGCTGGAGGACGATTTAAGGTTAGAGTTGCAGGCACATACATGGATGTAAGCACGCTAGAACGGCATCGATGTTGAAATAGGAAAAGCATAACTGAGCCTTCCGTCAGCCGCCTCTCGGGAATGTCCATGCTGTGCCTGCAAAACCGCTCCCCTCATCGCGGTCTCCGCCAATGAGCGCGCATTTGGCCAATATCGCGGCTGATGCCAGCACAAGCAAGCATGAAAACAACAGAGGGGCCAGCCTTGCTGCAAAACGTTCCTGGACAATGGTCACGCTGCTCTGCATAAGCCGCAGCTACTGCATATTACGCTGCGAAGCCGGCCAGTTATTAATCCTGGCTCTTGCACCTGCACAGAGGTTCAGAGGTTTTCGCGACTCCTGGAAAACCTTGAAAGTGTGAAGAGATGGTATCGACAATGGGCGCCGTTCGTTTGGTGTCCTTCAGCCTGGTGTTCCTGTCGTCGTTCACTTATGGTCACTATGTCCCCCGGGGTGACTACGGAGTCGTTGCCAGACAAGGTGAGTGAGCATTTTCAACTGGGGTCAAGTGGAGCTCGTGAGAGTTGAGACACCTTGCCATAACCAGCTCATTTTCTTCCTCAGCAGTGTTCTCTTTCTAGCAAGTACATTTAGTATCATTATTCTTCTCTATTCTGCATGTTTGCGATACTACAACATTCGCATCGCGCTTTACTTTGCTCTACACTGCCTTCCATTACACATATTACACTTTCTTCTCCACCTCAGGATACTTCTACGGCCACTGTACTGATTGCAATTATGTTCAGACGTGTCGAATTCTTCCCAAGCATTGGGATTGGCAGCTGTCACATCTTCCCCAAGTTCTAGCCCGACAATCACAACCTCATCGGACACCGCAACGATCACAAGCAGTGCCACCCTAAGCACTTCGAGTGACAACGGAACATGTTTGACTTCGTATCCTGCTGGCTATCCCATCACTTACGCGACATACGCCGACCTCTGCAGAGCCGCCCAGGCAGACGTGGATTCGAACTGGGAAATGTATGCTGAAAAGTGCTTGAGAGACTACTGCGATACTAGCCTTCAGCTGGAGATTTCCAAATGGACAACTAGAGATCTTCCGCTCACCACCACAACGCGTCTGTACTTCTCGGGCGCCTACGGCTCTGGAAGCGAATCAACTGTCATTGTGACCCAATCATACTGGACGGAAACCCAAATCTGTAAGCCCTGCACTACACTGTACCAAGAAGAACTTGCTGACCTGAAAAGACACGAACTTCCCTGCAAGAATGGCGAAAATTGTCCCGCCCTGCTGTGGCCAATGCACGATCAAGGCGCAAACAGTTCATCTTTTCTTCTGGGCATCAGACGTCGCCGGTCCAACCCCAACTGTTACCGGGCTGCCAGCCAGTGCAACAGGTGTCGTCAGTCAACTCACCGGCGACGGGAGCTATGTCGACGACTCTGGCTTTACTTTGTATGTTTCTCCCTGATCGTGATATATGACAGGACTGATGTGCTGTATCAGCATTTCTCCCAGTGTCTACATTGGGTTTACGTCCGTTGGAGCCACAGATAGATGCGGTGATGTTGGCACAGTAAGTTGATTCTCTTCCACGTACTACAAACATATCTGACTTTTGAACAAGAAAATAATAAACAGTACTGTTGGCTTCGACCCTTCAGAACTCAGCACTGTCCGGGTGGCTACTGTGGCCACTTCATGCCTTATCTCTGATTCACCTACCTACACCTATACGAGCGAGATCTTCACAACGCCAGACCCTGTACTATTGACTTTCGCAGATGTCGCCCAAGACTGTTCTACTATCGAAGGGTACTACTACTTTACGGAGAACACGTGGTACGCCGACGCTGGCGGTGAGTTGCTAATTTTCTCTATGAAGACTGTTCCAAGGCTAATCATCCATCAGATCCATGTCACCCCGTTATTGCGCTCCCCACACGTGTGAGGGAGCTGCAACCCGAGTGGAACGATTGTGTCGAAGATGCCAACGGCGGCTTCTACGACCCTCCTACGACCCTCAAGCAGGGCTTCGTGCTTGTACCATCTACGGCGGCACCTGGTGGAGGTGGGACAACCCCCGCCCCTTCTACAACCCCTCCCGCGTTGCCAGATACCACGCCGAGTTCTACACCCGATCCAGAACCTCCAGCCTCGTCAGACCCACCAGTAGACCCGCCTTCTTCTGATCCACCTACTCCACCTGCTTCCGATCCACCAAACCCTCCTGCCTCTGACCCCCCTACTCCCCCGGCTTCAGACCCTCCAAACCCGCCTGCATCGAATCCCCCTAATCCGCCTGCATCGAATCCCCCAAACCCGCCTGCATCTAACCCTCCCAACCCACCAGCCGATCCACCCGCGTCCAATCCCCCAGGCGACCAGCCGCCGCCGCCTGCCCCTGGCGGTTCATCAACGACAGTAGTGATCACGCCTCCACCGCCCCAACCCACGAACGGTAATCCAGGAAATCCCCCAGCCAACCCCCCTCCTGTAATCACTCTTCCTCCAGCAAATCCAGGCGGCAATCCCGGTCCTGTTGTGACTCTCACGCCCATAGCGGATCCGAACAACCCGTCACAATCGGTAGTCATCATCGGGTCGCAAACCCTGACGCCCGGTTCATCTATCACAATTGGCGGCACTACCTCCACGCTCCCCAATGGAGAGACTACAGTTATCAGCGGGACGCAAGTGACCTTGGATCCTGGTGCCACCCAAGTGGTCGTTGGAAGCTCAACCTTTACTATTCCTACGGTTCCAGAGTCCACGGCTCCACTTGAGATCACATTGGATGGGACAACATTGACAGCGAACTCGAACACCCAATTCGTGCTCGGCCCAGGCACGACGTTAAGTGTAGGTGGTCCGGCGTTGACCATTGATGGCACGACATACCAATTGACGACCAACGAGCAAGGCAGCACCGTTTTGATCGCTGGTACATCGGGTGCAAGCTCAGCAGCTACCGTGAGCGCTACGACTACCCCAGACTCATTCGCCACGGGAACTGGAGGGGTGGCTCCTACTGAGACAGAAATTGTGTTCCCGGGCGCCGCGAGCGGAATGGCGATTCCGATGGCAGGGCTGCTGGGTGTGGTTTTCGGTGGCTTGTTGTTGTGGATTTAGAAGAGATATGGGTGGATAACTTGAGTTTTGGTCAATGGACATCATGGCTCACGGATCATGGATATGTGGTCTGATGAATTGTAATCGTAGAATTAGGGTTTACAGTGAGAAATACCTAAGAATTGATGTTTATATGCATCATACAGTCTTGTCCATGGCTTTATGAGATAAAGGTGCAACGGTTCAGGCGGTTCGAACGAGTATGGCAGAGCCGCACCAACAATCCACTTCTACCCACCGGCTCAAAGGCCTCTGTTCAAGTCAAAATCCCCATTCTCTTCTCGACACCGCAACGTTTTTCCAACGTACAACTCCCATATTAACTCTCGCGCAGCCCCTCTTCCCCCCTCCTCCTCCCTCTACAACCCCGCACAGCCTCCACCTCGAGCTCCAGCCTCACCCTCGCCCCCAAGATCCCCAACGCACAAGCTCGCGCACACGCACATGCACCCATCGCCTAGCGCCACTTTACCCGAGACGCCATCAATAGTGCCCACAGGGGGGCTTGCATTAGGACACCTGCCGTTGAACATTCGAGCTTGGAAGTAAAGTTCTTATCCCGTGCGCGGCGGAGTGATTTGTTTGCGCCGTGGAGTTGGAATAACGTACCCGGCAAGCGAGCGGGCCAGGCAAGCGAGCGGGCCACCTCATCAACTTTTCGCGACGCGTCACCTATCAACTACAATGGCTCCACCAACTGCAACTCAATTGCCCTGCAACGAAGCAGATATCTTCCTAGCTATCTCAGCAATCAATCAGAATCAGATCCAGAGCGAACGAGAGGCTGTACAAATCTATAACGTCCCCTGAACAACAGTACAATAACGACGCGCTGGAATTACTGCGCGACGCAATTATGAGCCCAATTTAAAGAAGCTTACCAAGCTAGAAGAGGAGGTGATTATTGGATATATACTTGACCTAGATTCGCGAGGCTTTGCGCCCTCTCTAGGTGCTGTACAAGAAATAGCAAATAAGCTGCTCACTGAGCGTGGCGCTGGCCAGGTGGGCGAGAAGTGGCCTAGGAACTTTGTTAACCGGACTGCGAGCCTTAAGACACGATACAATCGACCGTACGATCAACAGAGAGCCCTCTGTGAGGATCCTAAGACTATTAAGGCCTAGTTTGAGCTTGTTGTACGCACAAAGGCTGAGTATAGTATCTATAATGAGGATACGTACAACTTTAATGAAGCTGGCTTCCTCATAGGCAAGATATTATCTCATCTAGTTGTCACTGGCTCAGAGAGACGTGGCCGGCTAAAGGCTATACAGCCAGGCAATTGTGAGTGGGTCAGCGTAATCTAGGGAATCAATGCTACTGGGTAGCCAATCCTACCGTTCATTATCTTCGCTGGCCAGTACCACCTCTCTGCCTGGTACGAGGGCAATGATATACTACGCAACTGGGCTATCACAGTTAGTGATAATAGCTGGACAACCAATGAGATAGGAGTTGAGTAGTTAAAGTACTTTATTAAGCATACAGAGGGTAGGAAGGTTAGGGTGTATTAGCTGCTCATCTTTGATGGCTATAAGAGCTACTACTTACTTAATTTTCAAGAACTCTGCAAGGAGAACAATATCTACACTCTCTATATACTGCCTCATTCATCGCACCTCCTGCAGCCACTTGATGTAGGCTGCTTCTCACCACTGAAGCGCGCGTACGGGCATCAGATCAAGAGCCTAATCTGAGACGGCATCAATTATATCACCAAGCTCAAATTCCTACCAGCCTTCTGTGCTACATACAATCTATCAATCACAAAGGATAATATCTGCGCAAGCTTTCAAGGCACTGGTCTAGTCCCACACAATCTAGAGGCAGTAATATCAAAGCTTAATGTGAAGCTTCGTACGCCAACACCACCTGCGCTAGAGGTTACCCCATAGGAAGCTAAAACACCCAGCAACGCGCGCGAATTGGAGGCTCAATCAATGATGATCTGTGATCAGATACAGAGGCATCAGAGCTCATTACCTGCCTCTATTATCGCAGCGCTTGATCAGCTCAAAAAGGGCGCTGAGGTGATAGTGTACTCAGCTGTGCTTATGCGCGAGCGGATCGCGAGTCTTAAGAGAGCAAATAAAGCTGCCACAGAGCGTAAAAAGCGTAAAAAGAAGCGGATCCAGAAGTGAGGCACCTTAACAAAGGCAGAGGGAGAGGATATTATTGCTTAAAGGGAGGTTGAGCAGCAGATAGAGGGGGAAACGCGTTAAGGCAAGGCACGATCAGGTGTGAGCCGGCAGGCTTCTGCGCGCTGCACACGCTGCAGAGAGACTGGCCACAACTCACGAACATGTTAGAAGCGTACTGTAGATACTGCTTAATCTAGGATAACTGCTATATTATATTATTTTGTTGTGTTGTTGAGGTAGATTGCTGCAAAGGTGTGAAAAGCTAGTAGGTGGCCCGCTCGCTTGCCTGGCCCGCTCGCTTGCCGGGTACGTTAAGGTGATGGTATGGAATGGAATGGTTTGTTTTTAGGGGGGTCGGAGTACTGGATTTGGGAAGGGAGGGAGGGGATGGAAATCCGAGTACTCGGCCATTTCAGTAACATGCCATCAGTCCCATACATATATACATACATAAATACATACAAGTACACATATGGAAGCACAAGCAGACAAGCAACAACCACCCACCTACCCAGCGTAGATCACCATTCCCCAATTCTTCGCCATCTATTATCCTACACCCAGCCGTTATACCAAACCAGTATCTCTTACGAGTACCCCACCAACACCACCGCTTGACCTAGCACCTCTCAAGCGACCAAAAGAAACGGGCCGAATGCCATCCCGTATGGGCGACGCCCAAGTGCCAAGGCTGAAGTTGTTTTAGGCGAAATATACGAGGTGTGCAGATGGCAAATGGCAGAATGCTACTCCCGTAAGTACGAAGGATGCATACGGCAGGCGAATGGGGACAAGGTCTGCACACCTGGATCTGGTCCATTTTGTTTGTGGGTTGTCGGAAGAGATCTATCTGGGGACTGGTCAACGTAATCGGAGGGAATGACGATTACCAAGGGGAGCGCGGTAGCAATCCTTTTGCGGTGAGTGTGACTCAGTGAGATGTCCAGTCAGTCGGTACCTACCTAATGTGCTTCCCTACATTGAGGAGTTGTCGCTGCTATATTCTGCCAAGCGCCTCAGTGTGAATCAAACCTGTAGGCACTCAGACAGCGGCTCGGCCATGCATTTGACAGTCCTGGATGCGGGAATCTTAGACGAGGACAGTGCTACGGCTGGATTCATGTCACTTGCAATGACGTGCAGAAGCCTGAGTAATACGTGCCACCTTGCAGTGGTGCAGCTAGTAATCAGACATCGCTACTCAAACTACCATCTACTTGTTCGTGAAAGCCTCTTCTCGGTCACCTCCAACCGTGTCTATGTTTGAAGGACCAAGGACCCTAGACTCGACGTTCTCACCAAACTTCTCACCCTCCTTCAGCACCCAGTAGTAAGAATGAAAGCTCGCTCCTTCCGTCTCATCCCCCATATCCACTGGCGTCTTGATCAGTTCCACAAATGTTCTCCCGCCCACCTCAAGCGGCTGTCCCCATTCATACTGCCATGCGATATAGGCGGGCCAATCGCCCGGTGGAGGAATCATGACGGAGGCTAGGGGAAGCGGACGCTCGGGAGGCCCCATTGGTGCCTCATAATCGGAAGCATCAGGGGACGGGTTGGAGTCGTTGGATTCCGAGGAAGTGTTCTAGACGACCTTCTTGCTCATGATCTTGCTTCTCTGCTTCCACATGTGCGTGAGCAGGATGTACGCGCCAGGGACGTAGATTGCGAGGATGGCGTACAGGCCGTATGGGAGAAGTGGCGATACTTGGGCGGACGGGGCGATGGATTTGTAGATGAGCCAGCACTCGGAGGAAATGCCGAGGGGGTAGAGGATGATAAAGGTGTTGTATCTGTCATGCTGTCAGTGGTGTTCCTGTTCAAGTGCTGACACGTTCGACAGTAGAAAAAGCAAGGGTTGTTAAGAAAGCGAACATACCGCAGCCATGTCACCAGTCCTGGGACGCCCATTCCAGACAGAGAAAAGACGAAAAATCCATATCTGACCACCTCTGTGACGCTCCACGCGAGGAGCATACTGCTATACATCGGGCTGTGCCTAGCTGCCGCGGGAAAGTGGTATGCGATGCCCCAGACCAGCAAAAACCTCGAGGCAACTTGCATGAGAGTGGTGAACAGCGGCGCCCGGACCACGCCTATTCCTTGTTAGCAATTGGTTTCCACCAGGTTATTTTTCTAAAGGAATACACACCGAGTAACGAGTGCAGGACTTCCAACCCCGCCGCAGTCTGCGTCAGCCTCACAAGCCTATCCGTTCCCTCAAACACGTCTCCGCTCTCCCAGCCCTTCTTCGTCCCTATGGACAGCACGGTCCACAACACAAACCCCCACGATATCGCCGACGCAAAATTGTAGGCAATGAGGTAACCAGTGTTGAGGGGCGAGGGGGCCCGTTTCGCGCGGCTTCGGGAGGTGGCATTGCCCGCTGGTGCAGATTTGGGCGGCATCGCAGCGATGCTGGGAGTGTGGAATTGGGATTGGGTACTGCTATGTATCGCAGCGAGGGTGCTATGGATGATGGCGATGGGATATACTCGGATGGGATGAGCAGCTGGATTGTGGTGGTAGCGATTGACGTGGGACGGCGTGTGATGTTGATGTTGGTGTTGATGTTGGTGTTGTGCTTTTGTTGGATTCGGAAAAGAATTCGAGAGAGCTCAGCTCAAGCTGACCGCGCCTGCCTCGGTTCGTTCCTTGGCCACCTCTCCAAACGCCGGCCTTAACTCCAGAGGCAAACTCCCCTCCATGATGACGTCTCACACCACGAGTATTCGGGCCCATATGAGATGAATAACGGGTATATGGTTCATAATCCTATCTACATTCCCCAAAAAGTAACCCCCATCATAGTATCCTCATTACCTTCCCAGCTCGGTTCGCCAATATCAAAGCGGCCGCAACTCCAGGCTATGCAACGCGGGGACAGGAACGGACGACAGAGTGCACGGCTCATTCAGGACAGCAAGGAGAAAGGAGACAGGGAGAAGTCCTGATATGCATTGGGGTATCGTATGGGATATGCTGTGAAGCCCAGCGAGAAAACTGTGACCAGACAAAAGGAATCCCACCATTTCCTCCAGGTTTGAATGGATAAAATGAGGTGGTGAAATTGAACAACATTTAGAGAAACACCTGGAACATGGCGCCCCGCGTGTTCGTCTTGCTCTCGCAGCCGTCGACGCAGCACTGCTTGAAGGGTTTGCTCCTGGAACTTCCACTGATCTTCTCCTTCCCTTTACTTGTTCTCTTAATCGTCTTGTTGGCCTGGCACTCGCCACAGTAAGCCTGCTAGGGTTAGTGTCCGTGTAGAGAGCATATGGTTTTTCACCTACATGTCCGCAGCCCTTGACAATCCACACCTGCTTCTTCTGATCCGTGTCTCCCGTGCACAACTCGTCCCCGCAGTTTGGACAGACCAACACATCATCCTCCACGGGGCTCCTTGTAAAGCCCTCCGGGGCAGCCACTGGGGCGTCGTATGTCGGTGGCGGTGGTGCTGGAGCGGGTGGATTTACCACCATGTCGAACCCCACCATGTCGAAATTCAGATCCGGCGGGATGAAGCCCACATGCACATGTCCATGTCCCCTCTGTGAGCGATGACGCTGGCCCCTCGGCGGCGGCACAGGCGGGCGGCCCTGAGCGCGATCCACTACCCGCTCCAGTTCTCGACGAAGGTGCACGAATGCGCCACCCGGGAGATTGTGCACCTCAAAGTTTCCACGCACCCCCAACATGCCCATCATCTCTTCGAACTGCCCCCGTCGCCGTCGCTCTTCGGGCACGGCCTGCACGCCCGTGATTTCAAAGCCTGCATCCTCCTCGTCGGGAATCGTGAAAGACGGCGGGTCTCGCCGAGTTGGGGGGTCGAGCCGCCGCGACGAGATGAACTCAATCTCGGGCGAGTCCGGCGGCGGTGGGAGCGAGTCGTCCTCGTCTATGTTGATGATGTCGCGGGGGTGCCGTGGGCCTCGCTGGGCTCGCGCGGTGGGCCGATACTGGCTTGGGCGGGAGTTTGACGAGGCGGACGGCCCTGCGTCGTCGGCGGTCAGGTCGATCACGGCGGCCGGGCTGTCGTTCCTCGCCATGCCGGCCGGCCGCCGGAAGTCCAGGCCGTCGCCGGGGTATCGTCGCTGCGGCGCCGGGGGCATGTTGTTGAAGTGTGGTGGCAGATGGAGCCCCGAGACCTGTGGGTGGGAGGAGACGCTGGGCTCGCGCGACACGGAGAGGCGGTGGTGCTGCAGAGTTGGCCAGGTGGGCGAGGGCGTGCCGTCATTCTCCATCTGATTGTGCGTCCGCTGGGCAACCGTGGTCAGCGAACTGCGTGGCCGGTGGCGGCGTTGGCGCCGTCCGACAACCGATGAAACTCACCTTCTGGTGCGAAGACGAGAACCCAAATCCCAGATCCCCGTCCATGCTCTGCGGAGGCCGTGTCGGGCGACGTCGAGGGTGGTGGCAACGGCGGCGAGGTTGTGCGGAGAGGAGGAAGAGGACAAGAGGTGCAGGGCCGAGAGGTGTTGGCGTTGGCAGGAGATGAAAAGTGGCTCGTGCACAATGGGTGAGGTGAACAAGAGGAAGGCCAACTCGGAGCGGCGCGACTCACCCACGGCCACCCCTCCGCGTCCTTGGGTGTTGCGAGCGCCGTACCAGCGAAGCAAACGCCACTGGCCCCGGTTGGTGCGCCGCCATTCACTCTCGTTGCTGCCGGGCACCCGTCTCACGCGCTGCATCCACGCATCTGTCAAAACGAACGTGACAGCCCCGCTGGAAGAACTCTTTGTACTCCATTGCCAGTGCAGAATAGGTAATCTATGTTACATTTTGACCAACGCCATGCCATGAAAGCTCCAGTCCCGCTCAGCCGCCAAACAGAAATACATAGATTCCAGCCGCTGTGCCATCCAACTCCGATGCCAGTCCTCCCGAAAAGCGTTAATGCCAACGCTCCTGGAAGAATCATACCCAGGTAGATTTAAGCTACATCAACATGTGTATTGTGTGCCCGGGTTGCTTTTCGTTGCTCACGCAGCACCCAAAAAGCTCAGTGCGCCCTCTGGTGTCAACGCAACCAACGAAGACGCAGTAGCGCCCCAAGCGACCGCCTTCGCAGCAACTGCCTTCCGCACCGGTTCCGACCAGCTCTTGGAGGACTTCGTGTAGTGTTGCACCGCGACGCCGCCGGGCCCAGCCGCTGCTAGGAACTGACCAGTGTAGTCGAAACGCACGCTGTCCACCGGGCCTCCGACTTCGAGCACCTTGATGACTGCCTGTTTGCGGAGATCCCAGATGGAGACGCTTGATGTGTCCCGTGTGGCCACGGCAAACCAGACGCCGGTTTCCGAGAAGGCAATGGTCTTGACAGGGGCCTGCGCGTCGAGAGTGACCATACTGTCTCCGCTCTTGACGTCATAAACTCGAATGTGTCCATCCGAGCTGCCGGTGAAGAACATCATGCCGTCCACGTGGAAGGAGCAGCAGGTAATGTCTGCCTCGGTGTAGATTTGCAGGACGGGTTTGAAGGTCGCCAAGTCGTAGAAGAACCAGCGCTTATCTGTTCCTGCTGAGGCGAGCATCGCTCCGCTGGGGTGCAGGGCAATCGATGTGACGGGTCCAGAATGCGAGCCGAGTTCTGCAATCTCGTTTCCATCCTCGAAGATCTTGACGACGCCGGCGGCTGTTGCAACAACAGCGCGGGATCCCCACCAAAATGATGCTGTTACCGGAGTACCGCACTTGAGAACTTGGACCACCTTCTGTTCTGAGATGTCGTAGACGCCTGCAACGCCATCCACTCCACCAAAGAGTGCCTGTTCGCCAGATTCGTTGATAGCAATCGCCGAGCTGCCGGGGTAGAGGGCGTCGGTCGTAGACGTGACGTCGAAGGCGGCAATGTCCTCTGCTGTTGCCCAGCCGTCGGGGATCGGTCGCTTCTTGCGCGTGCTGTAGAGGCTATCATGTGTCAGATATTGGTGCAATGCATTCAATAGCATCAGTACATACTGCTGGTGCGTCTCCTCGATCTTGGCCAGGAGCTCGGCGGGTAGAGACTGGCCATCAACCTCCATAGCCTCGCCATTGCCCACCGCGCCCGCGCCGGCACTGACGGTGATTTGCGCCAACGCATTCCGCGCGTGGTCCCGCTCCAGCGCCAGCCTCGCAATGACACGTGTCGCCGCATCATTCTGATATAGCGCCGTGCTCAGCTCCTGTCGCGTCTGCGCCAACTGCTGCTTGAGCGTAAAGGACTCGAGCGCGACGGCATCCCACTCAGTCTGGAAGGCTCTCAGAAGAGACGGTATTGAAGTAAGGTGCGGAGGGCGCGGGGCGACAACGCGAGGTGACTGGAGCTCGATCAAGTCCTCGACGTGCAGCTCTTCGCCGTTGACAGGGTCGGTGTGGTGCTCAGCGATGTGCGTCTCGATCAGCCGGCGCTCGAAGACATTGCCGCTCTTTCGTGAAGCTACAGGCTGCTGGGGAGCCTCTCCAGAAATGGCGCACAGCATCTCGGAGGTTGTGTGGGGAGTTGAGGGGAGCTGCGGGGAGGTTGCGTCGTGGTGTCTTTCGACGTTGTTTGCGCGCGTTCCTAAATCTTGAGCTTTGCGACGCGCCAAGAGGCGCTAGGCAGAACCCTTTTCCGACGCGCACGTGATGTTCATTTTCACCGTCAGTGGAATGGCCCCATTCTTGGACTTCCTTCAATTCCCCTTGGAACGTGGCATACGATCAAAACGCAAGCATGATATTGATGATTCCTTGCGCATAGAGCCGCGAAATATATCGTACAGGACCAGGTCTTTGAGGATGTCCGCCTCCTACTTTAGGTATCATATTGTGGTCGATAGCTTCTCAGGGGCTCATGAATGACGATCGTGATGGTTCTCTCATCGTTTTCGCTACTCGTGGTCCCTTCTTACAAGCACTTGCCTCGCATGGACAATTTTACTCATGTAACGCGAAATACGAGATCCAAGCGAGCTGGGCTGGGTAGGCAACCACCACCTCATAACACCGCGCCAACGCGTTTCCCCAATACCCAACACTCATCCTCTTTCAAAATTGGCATTATCATGTGCCCTCCGCAACAGCCCCAGGATCGGTTTCCACAAGACTTTTCTCTTGTTGCACCAGAACTTGCCGAAGTTCTGGTGGACCCGGCGACATCGCCCGCAAAGCTGCTCAGCTTCTTTGCTACAGAATCCTCACCTTGGCTCTGGGCTACCTTCACAAAACCTGTTGATGGTGTCCGGCCAACACAGACGTACCACAGACGACCACCAATCAAACCGTCCTTCATTGAAAAGCTGCCAAACGAGCTCCTCGACTTGCTCGTTGATGCCCTGGATGAGAAGCGAGATATTGTAGCTCTGGGACTCGCATCTTCAGTATTATGGCCTGTGGTTCTTCACCGTATCCATCAAGAGTATCGAAGGTGCGCGGCACCCTGGGCAGGAAAACAGATCGCCTTCCACGGCAACTACTCCTGGTCTACATCGCAGAATTTAGTGGGCGAAGGTGTGCCGAGGGATGTAATCCGAGAACTCAACTACTATCGGTACTATTGGCCCCACCGTTTCCAATGCGACATCTTCACAGACGTGCGGCCAATGGACCAAGGGTGGATTGACACACTGAAGGATATCAAACGTCAGGCTGGCTTTTCTGCTGCAGACTGGATCGAAATTGAGCGCGACCTCTCGTGTCACTATATGTTCCCTCAGGATAGGGTGTGGGTTCTTCGCAATCTCACGACATCACAATATGTCCGGTCAGACCAACTCCATCCAAATCCTCAGGCGGTCAAAGAAGCGAAGGAACCCATAATCTCGATCTATGAACGTCTCCGCCGCTTCGTAAGAACATCTCAGCAGCGCCGAACCGACGATTGTCCCTTCACGTTAGCACAAGTCCTGCTTTGCATGACGCGTTGGTCCACTAGGAGGTTTTTCCCTCCTGAAGCCGGCCCACATGGTTTGAATGGGTCTTGGGTTGGCCATCGCTTCGATATTGTGACTCTAGACCGTCACAATTCCGAGGAAGATCCTGCTGGATGGACAGATGCGAGCGAGGAGGCAGTGAAGTTTGTATTGGATGTGCGAAACGGGGTATTGGATGAATCACACATGAAGAAGCCTGCCAAAGGGCGGTATACGCAAACAACAGTTTTGTAGAGCAAGGATGAAGGATAGTTCAGAAGAGGCTGGGGGAGCGACTAAACTTTATGCGGTTATGACAATACTTCACTATAGTTTTGTAATTATAATATTCGTCCTACTCCTTCGAGACATTGGTTCCATTTGAACGATTAGGTGCATTATTCCTTTATGAATGAAGCAGACACGTTTCTTACATTCAGCTCGTTCACCAATCCTTAGCTACCCAAGTAGCACCAATAAGGGGTACAAAAGTTAGACTTCTACCACCTACCACCACTTAAGTATTCAAACTAGCTCGATATGAGCCGCTCCGAACAGTTTCGGCCATTCCATCCTTCCAACTCTCCAAAATCACTGATCAACAAGCCATATCCATCACTGAGCCATTTGGGCCTCACAAAGCGGCGACTTCCCAGGCAACACAACCATCATCCGACACTGCTCAATCTCTTCAACACTCTTGCCTATCATCGCCTTTTTGGGCTTTCGATTACGACCCAGACCCTCAATGTCAATCTCGCCGAGAACGTAGAATAACGAGTCCTTGGTCATAATTTCCCTCTTTGGCTTGAAAAAGGGGTCTTCCAACAACGAATATTCAACTTCGCAGCGCTGTACTCTCAGCTTCACTTCTGCGCTGCCTATGGTATCGTGGCCCCTGTTCTATTTCTAGAGTTAGCCAGTGTAGACGTAGCGGGTGCGGTTCTGGATCTTCTCACTAGTGAGGAATCATCAGGGGTTGCAGGTTCTGTACGTCTGAGGACTTAAAGAGGCATCAAACCGAGTCTTTATCGTGCCGCCAATGACGTCACCGGTAGTATTACGAATCGACGTTCAAGTTGACCTGGGAATCGATGTCTTTTCCGGATTAGTCTTGAATTTGAGAAGGCGCTTGCTGCCGCGGGCATTGGTGACTTCGTGGATCTCAAAAATGACCGAGTTGTTGAGGTTGAGTTGCCTGCATGGTGGGATACTCACGATCGGGGCTCTAACTCTCACATGATGAATCCTTGAGATGGCGTCTTGTAGCAAGCATTTCAATAGGCAGCGGTTCATCCGCATGCAAGCCATACCTGTACAAGTCTCGACTCTCCCTAGAAAGGAAGTTCAAGGTGGCCGAACTGGACACGAAATATGAAACTTTCTGGACCTTTGGAGAGAGCAAGGCAGGCGGTATTGCTGAGAGCATGATTTACTTGTTTTGGTATTAATATCATCATAACAGTGAAAAAGGTACTCCGTAATCAACAGAATACAATACCAAAGATGTATGAAGATGGAACCAAGCAGAAGACGCTGAGGACACTAAATGACATGGCCGAATGGGTAAGATTGGGCACCCAAAGACTTCCCCAACCGTCACCTTACCGCCCCCAAACCCGTCACCCACCCGTCACCACAACCCTCACCCCCTTACTATCACTCGGCCCAAACGGCGCAAAGAAATCATGCTCAATCCTGACATCCCTCTCTGTCGTCTTAAACAACTCCAAATCGAACTTCCAAAACAAATTCGCCACCGTCAGCAAAATCTGCTGTTTCGCCAACTCCAAACCTACGCATTGCCGAGCGCCTTTGCCAAACGGAACAAGGTACTTTTCCATCCGAGATAACGCGGGCGATGGAGCAGCGAGCCATCGGAAAGGGTCGAAGGAGTGTGGATTAGGGAATATGGCGGGGTTGAAGTGGATGTCGTAGATGGACATTGATACGACCGTGCCCGGGGGAAGGACGTGTGTTTTACCATTCGCCGTGTATGTCATAGCCTCGCTGGGATTGCGGCGGGGAAGACGACCACAGACACCCGTTGCCATGCGTAGTGCTTCGTTAATGACGGCGCGAAGGTAGGGCAGGGACTCTACGACGCGGCATGGAAGCATCTCGTCGGGGTTGATACCGTGGTCTTTCGCGGCTTCCTTCAGTTCGGATTTCAGGGTGTGGTGGATAAAGGGATTGGCGAGGACGTTGTATGTTACGTTTGCGAGCGTGTTGCCTGTGGTCTCGCTGCCGGCATTAATGATGGTAAAGCTTTCGTCGGCGATTCGCTTAAATGTCTTTTCTTGCGGAGGGAGGGAGGGGTTTTGGTAGATGGCATCGAGGACGGTGCCGGTCTTTTTGGTCTTTACGCCGTCGACTACGGCTTTGGCTTGTGATAATACGTCCTTCAAAATATTAGCCGTTTGAATAGTCCTTCACAATGCGCGACCTTGACGTACAGTCTGGTAATCGATGACTGCGACACTGGTGCCGTCCTTGTCAAAAAACGCCACCCACTCTCTTGGAATAGATTGTATTAGTGGCATGATAAAGGGGATGTGGCGATTCCAGTGAATTACAGCAGACACATCCCTCAGCACTCTGTTAAACACTTTATTGAAATCCGGATGATCCAAATAGTTTCTCGTTTTTGGGACAGCATAGTCGGTTACCACATCAGTAGCCAAACACCTGTAAGCATTCGATATATCGACGGGCTTGCCATCCCTCTTGTGCTCCTCGATCCGTCGACAGAGCTGCTCCACTCGGGAGAGAACCCTGGGCTCCAGTTTCGCGACGCTCGCTTTCGAGAACAACTGCGCCATTGCACCTCGACGCAGTTTGTGCATAGCAGGAGTGACGGCCGTGACAACTGAGGTCTCTGCCCCAAACCCTCGGTAGTAGAAAGGATCTTTTTCCATTTTGCTGTTCGCCCATAGAGTATCCATGAATGCGGGGTCGTTGATGTGGACCTCCCAAGGGTTGATGCGGATTACGGGACCTGATTCAACTGTTACATCCTGATGGAGAGAAAGGTAGATAGTATCAAATACCATATTCCTTGTGCATTTCTTCAATCTTGAACATGTACTGTCCCGACTGAATACAATTCCACCAAAACTCGTTGACTGTCGAAATCGCGGCGTACCATGGTCCGGGAACGTCAGATAAGGGATGAAAGTACAGTCTTTGTATTATTTTGAATGCAATGTACGTCACTGCCGCACTGACAAGAGACTTTAGGTATACGTTGGTGCTATCCATGTTTGTGGTGAGATTGAATAAACCGACCCTCAGACCACGCTGTAACCATCCCTGCCATGTTAGTGGGGTCGGTTCGGGTCGTATTCACCACCTCTGACCTCATAGGTATCGCTGACAACCTGACTTCAGCCTACTTATCCGTCTCCAGAATACCAACGCTCTGTTCTCTGAAACTAGGTTTTATAGATTCCCAAAAAACTTTTCTTAAAGCGATACGAATCCACTGTTGATCTAGACCAATACCACCATTAATTCTCCGCAACCACACGTCAACATCCCTCCCTCCCAACATGAACTTGCACACTTGGTACCCCTACTCAACCCAAGTTCCCCAACCCTCCCCCTTCGGCCACAAGCCCGCCTACTACTCGCAACAAGTCTGGGACCTCTACATCGCAAACTACATCTCGCGGCCCTCGCAGGCCGAAATCATCGCCTCTAATGAAGACCGTTTTGCTGTGCTCGCAGGCCAACACATGGTACCATGCCTTTATTTGCACCTTTTCAATTTGACCAAGGAATTCGTTAAAGGCGTGGAGGGAATAGCACACGTGGCAGAGAAAGCGGGTACAGAATTTGGTATGCTCGGTGCAGGAGCACTGCTCATAGATTTCAGTGTGCACATCTTGAGGGGGAAAGACTCGAGATTCCATATCATGCTGAACAGTCAACGACTATCTATCTACCAGCTCCTCGACACCGCACTCCTCAGAATTTTACTCTCGGCTTGGGAGTCCGAGTCCCCTTCCGAGCGAGAGTGGCCGGAAACTATCGGCGCATTGGCGTCCGATATATCAAAAGCAATGGCCAACATCCCCGCATGGGCGGATCTCGATTCCTGCGATATGCTGCGGAATAAGGGTGTAGACAATGGATTGTACATGGAGGGTGCGAATCACTGGCCCGATGGCGAGGAAACGCTTCGGACTTGGTATTTCGCCAGGACGAGGAAGTTCCTAGAAGAAAGTCTGGCTACATATTGGACTAAGAGGAAAGTCAATACTTGCGTGAGGGGATGGTTGCCCATGGAGCTCGTGGATGACATTGTAGATTACGTTTTGGAATATGAAAGGCTGCCTACGGGAATGCTCAGGGGGAAATATTTTCCAAAGGGAAAGGAAAAGATGGTAGATACAAGGGAGTAATGAAGGTGATAATGGTAAGGTGGCAAGCCCAGCCCGTTCCACCGCAGTCTATCAAGAAGCCCATGACCAGATGTATCGTGTACCCTTCGACCTATTCAACACAGGGATTTTCTTGACGCCTTTCAGTAAGAATCTTAGAGGATTTCCGCTCTTCCGCTGGTCACTGAGACACGTGATTAACAAGAAGAAAAACCAGAACAAAACAAAGATTGAGCCATTACAAGTCCTCGAAATCAAGCTTGATCAACAGCGTACACTTTGTTTCATGGCCTTTCAAGTCTAGCATGCGAATGAAGTTCCACCCTGGGACTGCATACATCAGTCGAAGGGCAGCCACTGCGAATGTCGGGTTGCTCGCAAAGCTATCGTCACTCTTGATGAGCAGACGTAAGAAAGTTAGATCGTTATCTTCGTACTCCCACTCCAAGACTTCTTTCCAGATGGGATCTGTTGCAGGCGGATTTTCGCGGTGCAAGAAGGATGTCATCTTGTGCGGCTTGTACGGCGCCGTCTTCCGCTTTGGGGGGATGTTGTCAAGCTCAGACGGATGGACGAGCGTGCATGTGACGTATGGCTTGGGGTCGTCGTCGCGGTTAGTTGGAAGAGGAATGTCTGTAGCGCCAGCGACATGAAGGCACAGTTTCCTTTTCCTGGCGGTATTCAAGTTGCCATCACCTCCTGCACGCAGAGCAGCCGGTTTCAAGACGTAGCCTCCCGAGCCGCTGAAGAGGGCTTCGTTGAGCTGTGAGCTTGCACCGAAAGTCTGCCAGTTCAAAGCACAGATCTGGGCACCAATTCCCCAGAACGGAACAGGCTTGAGGTTTGCGGAAGATATCCGGGTTCCTTTGGGAAAGATGCGCATGAGGTGCTGCGAATTGTGCCGGGCAATCTTCGCGCTGTGTGCTGGCATATGAGCTCTGAGTCCTGTCTCGGAAACATTGACGAGCTGGTGATGGGGGGCGTTTTCTAGTGCGCTCTCGAACCAAGAGTTGTTGACAGGCTTCACTGACTGGGCATACACGCCGAGTTCTGCGAGTTCTGGGACGATGATGCCTGCGCCCGCCGTCTTCTTTCTCTCGCGGTACTGCTCTTGTGCTCTTCTATCTTCTTCATCCTCTGAGGAGCTTGAGTCGTCGCTGCTCGCCTGCTCATTAGGGAGATGGTATTCAACAATGACCACAATCTTCGCACCCAGCTCTGCGAGAGTGACGTGTTCTCCTAACCCTGCCTGCTCTTGTGAGCCTTTTTCGCGAACAGTCCTACTCAGCAATCGATCTCCCCAGACCTCTTTCATGATCTGAGCCAGTCGGGCTTGTCCATATGCATCGCAGTGGTTCTCCAGGGAAAGCACAATGGGTGACGGTTTGCGCTCCTCAGTCGCCTCTTTATCCACAACGTCGCGAATGACCTCGCAAACCTTGCGGAAGGGGATGTTTGAGACAAGCGTGTACCCATGGGTGACCTTGGGCTCGTCCCTGTTCTCTTCTCCATCCCAAGCATCAATTTCCACGCATCGCGACCCCGTACCTAAAGCAGTTTCATATGCTGTTGCCGATGATTCTCCAAACAGCTGATGAGCCATCAAGTACGTATTATGGCTCGAGCTGATGAAGTAATCCGGTAGCGGATACCTCCTATCCAAAACTTCCGGTGGAACCCTGATGTGAGGTTTGTTCAACAGGGCTTGCAGAGCAGGGGTCGGGTGATCGGACTCCAGGCCAGCTTCATCCTCTGATAATACATCCTCCTTGATGAGGAATGTTTTTAGCGCATGGCTCACTCGCAGCTGATCTTTAGTGATAGCTGACTGTCGCGAGGCATGGCCGCCGCCCGCGACGGTATTGGCATCAATGACTTCCCCGACATCGTCTTCGTCGACCTGCGGCTTTTTCGAGAAAGGGGTGAGTTTGGCGATTCCTGAGATTAGTTCGGACATGGTAGGGTACTGTAGGACGAGGGAACCTGAATTGATGGAGGACAAGCTCGAGGATGTAAGATGGCGGGGTCCGAGGGGCAATGCGCTTGGCTGACGGAATGGGTACTAGACCTGATTGAGGAAGCTACCATCATCCTCTCCCGTTGCAGATATCTGGAACGTGCACAGGCTTTTTGCAATCCTTCGATTTCTGTGAATTAGAGTATTGTCGAAGCATGGAATCGGTCTATTTGCACATTACGATCTATTTCAACACCGTGCAATAGAGCACAAAACCTATCTATATTCTTGATAGTCTGCTACTTTGCTGCTGCTCTCTCCTTGAGAGCCTTCTCCAATCTCTGTGAAATCTCCTCATCAACCAACGCGAACGACCTGACAGTCGCTGCTTGCACGTCCTTGGTCGCTTTGCTCAGATTTCCTGCAACATTGGTGATGAATTCCTCATCGGCGCCCTGCTCCTTGAACATAGTCCACAGCTCACGGGGCTGAACGAAATCCTCGTCAGTGACTTCTGAGGTCCATGCAGTCACTTCGCCGACCCATTTATCATGGGCAACTTCCATAGGTCCATAGTTCAGGGGCTTGGCAGTTGAGCGGACTTAGGTGTGTTAGCACTGGCAGAAGGTAGAGGAATTAATATATTGCAACTCACCATAGCTAGGATCAGCGCCATAGTTTCCATTAATGGTTCCCGCTCCATCGCGCTGGAATGGTGAATAGACATACTTTGCCTTGTTGACAGGCAACTGCTGGTAGTTCGTTCCGACCCTGTATCTCGCCGCATCGGGGTAGCTGAACATCCGGGCCTGCAAAAGGAGATCTGCCGATGGGCCGATACCTGGAACAAGGGTCGATGGCGAGAATGCCGCTTGCTCCACATCTGCAAAGTAGTTATCCGGGTTCTTGTTGAGCGTGAGCTTGCCGACGGCTTGCAGTGGGTAATCCTTCAGTGGCCAGGTCTTGGTAGGGTCGAAGATGTTGAAGCGATACGTCTCTGCATCCTTGAGATCCATGACCTGGATGCTCATAGTCCAGGTGGGGAAGTTGCCCGCAGCAATGGCTTCGTACAGGTCGCGTACGTGGTGGTCGGGGTCCTCCCCTGCAATTTTGGCAGCCTCTGCTTCAGTGAAGGTCTTGATACCTGCATCTGGCTTGAAGTGAAATTTGACGTATTTGAATGATCCATCAGGCTTGCCCAGCTTGTATGTGTGAATGCCGAAGCCATTGATGTTACGGAGGGAGGCAGGGATGCCACGTTGTCCGAATAGCTGAAATATGGCATGCATGCCCTCAAGATTCATATTGTGGTAGTCCCAGAACATGCTCGCGTCTGGTATGTTGGTCTGGGGATGCTTCTTGTGTGATCGATTGAGCGAAGGGAACTTGATAGGGTCTCTGATGAAGAAAACGGGAAGGTCGTTTCCAACCAAGTCCCAATTCCCTTCATCCGTGAAGAGCTTCATGGCCCATCCTCGAACATCTCGTACTGTGTCAGCGGAACCCTTCTCGCCGCCAACGGTCGAGATGCGCATCAGCACCTTGGTCTTCTTGCCGACCTCGCTAAGGAAGTCGGCTGATGTGATGTCCGTGATATCATGTGTGACTTCAAACTCTCCAAATGCACCGGCGGCCTTTGCGTGGACTACCCTTTCAGGGATCCGTTCTCTGGGGTAGTGTGCAAGGGTTTCGATCAATTGGGTATCTGACAGCAGAGCCAGACCTCCACCTCTTTGCGTAGATCCTCGAAGAGCAGTTTGAGTGGTCGGGTCTGCTATAGGACGACCTTCGGCCAGGGTGTACAGGGGACGATTGGTTGATATCGAACCCATGGTGGTGGTGGTGTGGTGATTTCAAGTGCCGAAGGGTTGAGGTGATGGGAGGGATGGAAACTGCAAGTAATACCCATAAGTCGTACCACGCCCCATTATATCCTCTCCCACGCCTCTTGAGATGTTTGGATGATGTCATATCTATGCTGCTTGTTGCGATGCCTCCGGGTGCATAAGAGGATGAGTAACGCCCGATCTTTACCTATCGCAAGACCTGCATACCAGTCAACTTGTCTTCGGTTCGACTAAGCCAGGAAGGTCGAATGGCGGAATGAGATTATTTGCGTGCCGGTTGATGGCTTGCGGGAGATTGATGAGAGAGCGAGAATATGATGTTCAGGGCTGCGTGTCGCGAAGGGGTTGATACTGGATGACAGTAGCGATCCTCTTGATTGGTTGGAGACAAGGAATATCGGGACCGAATCGGAGCCGCCCAAGTCCGTGGTGAGAATACCAGGGATGGTTGTATCGATATTTTATTCCCATGCAAATTTTTAGTAACTGGCAAGTACTTAGCATTACAAACAACCACTAACACCGCATAATAACGTGTTGAAGAGCTGCGGCTTGACCTTGCGTAGGTTTTTTTTGCAATCAACAGCCTCTCGCCAGTTCCAGCATGTCTAGAACTTCCTGCTTAGTGGCCCCTTTCTTGCCACCTCCCCAAACATCCGTCATCGTCTTCTCGGCAATCTGATCGAGGTCCTTTTGCTCAGTGAGGCCCACCTCTTTCAAGCTGCTCGGCAGTTCCAAAAACCTCACAAATCGTTCGATGGCATCCGCTGCACTCGTCTCGTCCCAGTCCAGTGTCCTGTTATAAACTGCCAGGACCTTGTTCTGAGCATTGGCATGTTCAATGTCCTTCTTGACATCCTTCATGTATCTCATGACGGAAGCAAGCATAACACAGCTCGTCACACCATGCATGACCCCAAATGTACTTCCCAGCTGGTGTCCGATTGCGTGGCTTGGGCCCATTGGAATCTTCCATTGTAGCAATCCCACCATAGCCTGTCTACTTCCCACCTGGCATTCCGAGATGCCTTTTAACAACTCCGCTCGACCGCCCACCTTCTCGCCCTCCTTATACTCGGTAAGCCCCTTTAGGAGGATAGCAAGTGTTTCCTCCATGTGTGTTGCCGCCTCGTCATTGCAGTTCGGATTGCAAATCGTCTCAACACAATGGTCCACAGCCCTCATCCCCGAACTCAACCACAGCTTCCTCGGTGCCGTACTCGCAAGCTCTGGATCTAACAGTACCAAATCCGGGGCCGCGGTTTCAATCCCAAAATGCTGCTTTTTGCCTGTGTTTGGATTCGTGCCGCTAGACACGTGATTCCACTCGCTCGCGCTCAAACTCGTCGGAACCAGGATCAACTTCACGAGCGGATCTTTGAAGTTATCGGCCAGTCCCCTCTTCTGGTCGACCGTATTCTCGACATTGTCGACGGTGATGGTTGAGGGGAGGGTGGAGTGCAGCAGGCGCGCGGTTTTGCATGCATCAGAGTACGAGCTTGATCCTACGCTGATCAAGCAATCGGCCTGGCGCGAATGCAGTAATTGCGCAATGTCAATCGCATCCGGGTATGGCGAGTGTGCCCCTACGCCGGACTTTGTGCCGACGAGAGAGCCGCCGAGTGTAGATTTGAGCGCGCCGATTACGGTGGTAGCTGCGTCGAGTGCAGTGCTGTGGACAAGCACGATCCTCTCGCAATTCCAGGAACCAAGCGCGGCGGGAATGTCAGTAAGATATTCTGCGTTGAAGATTGCATCGTGGCCTTGGCGGGAGGGGATGTCTAGCTGCTGGATTCTGTGCCCTGTTGTGGGAGACTGTTTCGAGGTATCCATGGCGGGCCGGTATAAACGAGGGTTGCGTGAAGTGGGCGTGGAAGGAGTTAGGGAGATGGACGGAGGGCGCGCGGTTGGCTGCATGCTATGAAGGATTATTTCCGGCAAGGTAGGAGCTAACTGACGCACCGTCGTCATGCGGCGGATACTTCTTCCCACAGGATTATACTCATCTCGGCGACGCAGTTGTTTCCGGAGCTCCTACTTGCGTGGGGCAAGTATGCATTCACATCAAAAGCTTGACTGCTTAATAATATTCAATTATTATCATTATTCTCGTAGCTCTATTTTTCGTTTCTGAATTAGACAAAAGGAAGTAACAGGCAAATAAAAAACATTCAACGCCAGAGGCAACTGATCAACAGCACCAAAGTGATTACCCAAGGAATTACAAACCATCTATGCAGAACAAAACGCCAAAAGTGTAATATATCGAGAACTCCAAGCTATGCATACGAGGGGGAGACTCTACTCATCTCTTTTTCTCTACCAAAACTGCCACCACGGCTTCTCGGGCCCTCCAGTCGTGGGCTGCGGGGTCGATTCTGGTGCTGGAGTGGGTGCTGGTTGGGGAGTGGGTGCTGGCTGGGGAGTTGGTGCTGGCTCGGGAGTCGGGAGAGCGGACGCTTGTCGTACTCTAAGGCCTTCGCAATCCTCAATCGTTCCGTCACAAGGTTCGCTCGGTTTCTGCTCGACTTCCTTGTAATTATGGAGTCCTTCGCAGACCTCGACAGTTCCAGCGCAGATAGGGTCCATGAGAGCTGCTCTCTTAGGCACGGCCTTCGCCTCTGCTCTCGCCTTAGCCCTCGCCTTCGCCCTCGCGCAGCAAGTCGTGCAGGTAGTCAAACACTCGGCAATTGGGTCTCTTTCGACATCAGGGATCGTGTTTTCGAGATTGGATAGAGGAGAATCGGACGGGGCAGGTAGAGCCGAGGCCTCCTGCAATGTGGCAGCTGGAGGAGGGCCTGTTGAGATAGTGTAGGAAGTTTCGATTGTGGCCGCCTGATATTTTGAAAGGAGGGCTTCAAGCTCAGAGCGGCGAATGGGAGCCATGGTTTGAAGAGGGTTAGCAAGGATCTCGGTATTACCACTTTCCATTTGAGATGTATAGGGGAGAATGTGGACCTCTCCGTCGAGATTGTCATCGGGGATGACTGGGCCATGCCCCATAGGAATGCCAGTCGGGTCATGCCAGTGGTTCTCCTGAGTTTGTGCTACCTCGTGTCTCTTATCCTTTTCTTGCCCGTCATATGCTCTCCAAATGTTGTCCTCATATTCTTGAGTGCCTGGCACTGGCTGATCCACAGTTTCAGTAAGGTAGGACAATCGTAGGCTTTCCGGGAGGTCTAAAAGACCCCGCTTTTCTTGAGCTGCCTCACTTCCGTCAAGGCTCCGCTCCTTGAAAGCAAGGGCGTTCTTGCGTGATATGCACTCGGTATAGGTAGGTGGGAGAGGTGCCAAGGTACCCGGTCGCCAACCTCCGAGCAGATCGCTACAATTCTCAGGGGCGTCTGAGGGTTTATTCTCCGGCTCGGCAGTGGTATCGGTGGGCGCATCTTGAGTGTTTGTGGGCTCATCACACGGCACGGGCAGGCCCATCCAACCGACGACGGGAATACACAGCTTCTTCTCAGAGCCGTCACCTCGAGCGACAACTGGGTCTGGATTGAAGGGTGGAGATTGATAGATGTCAGTTGGGAGAGGTTGAGATACGCTTTGGGAGGCCTGGTGCGTCTGGATGGACATGTATTCGGAAGGACCTGGGAGGACTGTTTGTAAACTGGTTGCGGCAGGAGGCACGGCAATAGACTCGGAGGAGAACGCAATGATCTGATCACTTTCGACATGGTGAGTGTCGGCGGCATTGACACCAGTGGTGAGAAGAAGTCCAGCGGAGACGAGAACGGCGCGGTATTTAGTCATGATTGTAGATGGTGTTGGAGAAGAAAGTGGGTTCTCAAATTTTTGTCGAAGAAATGATCGAAGAGGTGATTAAAAGTATTGCTGAAGAGAACCTGGGATTAAGGTGGATGACACGATCAACGCGTCCGGTTGGAATTTGAATGTGATCTGAATGGTGTTGCTGAGAAGACTCAAGAAGAAGAGAAGTGGAGATGATTGTGTTGATGATGTGATGATAGAGGCACAGAAGCCGGAAGCAGATATGCTATATACTCCATCATGAGGTTCGAGGTTAGCGGTTGGGATCGCTGAAATGAGGTCCACAAGAAGGAGCATCTGCGCTTTGGGAACAGTCCGATTACCGATATCCCGCGCAGGACGCTTCGCCTTGCATCCTCGACGATCAGGTACTCCTGCGTGACCGAAAAAACCGAAGCTGCTGCAAATTCGAACTGCTGCCCAGGACAAAATCGATGTAACTTCAAGTCTGGAGGATATGCTTTATCAAAAGCCAGAGAAATCTTAAGCACGTTCACGTTCATGGAGTAAGTGATGGCCTGCTAGAAGGGTTGCATGCCTTGCCTGATGCTGTGCCGTACGGCGTCAGCCATGGCCATGCCTCACCCTGGACCCGATGCTTCGGGAGTCGGTAGTCACGTTATTCGGCCTGGCAAATGGATTGGGTCGTTGGTTCATGTTCCGGCCCGCCTGATAATTGCTTTCATCCAAACAGCCCATCCGCATAACGGCAGTTCCTGGCCGTTTCAAACGCCCGAGGCGTTGGGTGAGGCGGAGGCGCGGACCGTCAATGCCCTTTTCGGTTGAAATCGGTAAGGATTGGGGCGCAAGCAAGATCGAAAAGATCGAAGAGGAGCGGGCGCACTGCGTTGTCGAGAAGGAAGCACTACGAAGCAGAATTTCCGACATCCGAAACCTTAGACCGAACATTAGTGACGCGACCAATCAGTGCCGCCAGAGGCCCTGGACGCCGCGTATATTAAGAGAAACAAACTCGTTTTAGATGTGAGCAGCGCCGATGGCCTGAGGATTCTCCGTTGTGAACTCTGAATTCGTGCCGAGTCGAGCTAGCCTTCCCCGCATTTCCCTCGGACGATGTGGAGCTGCCGGACACGTGCGGGGCGGGCTGATGAACCCCCCTCTTGATCTCTAGTGATTGTGACGGAGAGTCGCATTCCTTTCCCAAATTCTGCCTTCCAGTCCGAGACGCAGCCATGAATTTTGTGGACGTGCAACCGGCGTCGTTTCTCGACTACGCCTGGACGTCGCCCTCCCCGGCTCCCGTTGATGGAACGAAACCATCGCGAACATCTCGAAAACAAAATCGCTCTTGTGACCAATGTAGAAGGGGAAAGCGGGCTTGCAACGCAGAGATCCTTGAAGATACTTTGCTAGACGCGAACCATGCCACTGGAGACAGTCCGACCGTCTTCCACTATTCGGGTGAGTTGTTGTTCAGGGCTATGCATGTTTCAACTCGACTGATTTGTTAGACGTTTTTGGACCTCTCGCACCTTGCAGCAACTGTTCCAAGTCTTCAAAGTCAAAGACAAAAAAAGAGTGTACGTTTGACTGGCTGCGAGCACAACGGATGTCGCAAGCAGCTCCCCAGTCAAAATCAGAGGCAACTGCAAAACGACGCCGTAAGAGCGGTCCATTGATTGTCCCATCGAAAGCCTGCAAAGGAGAACCGCAAGAAGGGAAAGCTGACCTGAAACTGCAATCTCCCAAGTTGTTAAGCAATAAAACCACAAGCAATACTTCTTGCTCGCCGCCACCGGACCAATCCTCGTGGTATGATCTCCTGCAGTCGGGATGTTTTGAAGAGATGCCGAGTATCAACGCAAGCTTGCCTGCCTTCACTTCCTCACGTGAGCGGAACGAAGAGGTGGATGCCAATATGGATTGTGATCTACGCTCACAATACCAGACCCAAGTGGTCGAAGACGTAGACGAGTACCGATCGAATCATGATTCGGGCCATGGAACGTCGATAGACGCTTACAGCCAGGAAGACGAAAGCATACGTTTGCCAGCCTCGAAATTGCCAGCAGACGAAACACGTTCGAAGACTAGGGACGCCCCGCTTGACTTGGCAAGGAAGAGAAGGCGCCAAAGCTCGTCGAGTATGTCACCAGCAAGCGTTATGGTAACTTCGTCATTGGTATTGCCAAACGGCATCTTATCGTCGACAAATAATTCGTTGTTGGCCGAAGGACTACTCAAACTCTACCACGATAGCTTCGAGAATGCGCTATCCTGTTGGCTGACTGAAACAACATGTCCATATAGCAAAAGCGTTGATGTGTCGCTCCCGGATGATATGGGACCTGACTGGAACCGTACCTACCATCGAGTTTTTAGATTGGATCAAGTGGCATCTGGTATTCGAGGAAGAAAACTCACATTTATTGAAAACAAAACCGTGGAAAAGGCTGTCAACCTGTCGATCCTTGCGTTTGCATTGCAATGGGTACAAGAGAGTGAGCAATGTGCATCCAAGTATCCGTTTCGCAGTGGTGAAACTGCAAATCTCGGTATTTTCACGGCAGACCACGTATTGAACGGGTCCAAGACTTACTCCGGTCTTGATCGGTCGCTCGTAAAAACTGTCTGGTATGAAGCTCGGCTCGCATTGCAAGAGGCGGCAGGAATCGAGTCTTTTCGACTTGCCCTCGCTCAGATCGTCTTCTCCTTGGCAGAAAGGCCAATGGACCACGGCGAGGACTCAACAGGCGAACGGGCGGGAAGGCTGATATCCGGAAGCGAATCGTCTACTTCACTCGCCAACTCTGCTTCTGGAGAGCAAATTCTTGGAGCAAACATTTCGGATGACGCTGAAGTTGAAGAATGCGGTGAAATGCTCTCTAGGTTGGAAATAGCCATAGAAAGCGACGGACCGCCGGTCCACTTAGAGCAAGGACTCCGACTGCTCCATTCATTAAGGTCACGCTTAGCTTTATCTGGAACTGTGAGCAGATCGGCTCGAGCCAACGGAGTACTGAACAAGACGCAATTCGCCAACATCCAGAGCCAGCTTGACTCTAGCGACCAAGCCACCATGGACTTGCTGTTTTGGCTTGGTGTTATGTTCGACACCATGTCGTCAGCCATACTCAAGCGACCATTAGTGGTATCAGAAGAGGATAGCGACATATACTCAAACGCTGTCACCAACATGACTAACCCGGAAGGCCCCAGAAGCCAACTGATAGAAGTCGAGAAACCAGCCGAAGGTGCGGATGGGCTATGGGATAGTTATCTCTTCACTCGTCAGCATACGCGACTCCAGAGCACACCAGTCCGATGGCCATGCTCATTCACGCAAGCGTCTTCGCTCCTGTGTGATGCGGCTCCAGTCAAGGTTCTTTTGTTCCGGAAAGTGACACGGATCCAAACACTACTCTCCCGTAATGCTTCCGCCGCCAAGCTTCAGAAGGCCATCAACACATCCATAGAAGTAATGGATCATTGGAAGAAGGTGTACGCTCCATTCGTTCGAGACTGTGTGGGTGATCGTGGAGATCTTCCACCACGAATACGGTCATGGTGTCTCTGCGTAGCTGGCCACTGGCACCTTGCAGTCCTACTCCTGGCAGACCTTGTTGAAATCGTTGGGGCATTGGGAAAGGGTACTCAGGCCTTTTGCAGCAAGAGCCTAGTCGCACAGCTGAGGGAGGAAGGCTGCCGTATGCTCTCAGACGTAGCCAGGAGTGCATGTCCCAGAGATGATGCGTCGGCCGAAACGCCAGAAACCTTTCACTTCCCAACTGAACAAGGTACTCTTCTCAAGCAGCCTTGGACGGCAGTCCTCATACGGGCATTTGCCAAGGCCGGGGTCATACTCCTGGAATCGGACTCGTCGTTGACCTCGGATCTTGCTCCTACGACCTGTCGAGAGGACACGTTTCGCCGCGCGGATGACTGTGTCAGGGCATTGTGGTACCTCGGCCGGAGATCAAACATGGCCCTTGCTGCAGCAAAGATCCTGGGAGACGCATTGAAGCACAGGAAGAAGAGGGTGGTAGAGAGAGTCGATGATATCAGCTCGTTCTTGGATGACGAGATGTGGGATGGGCTGGAAGAGCTGGATAGCGCTTTTCAGGTGGACTGTGTTTAGATATGCCATTCCCTAGGCTGTGCGGATGGAGGGACCAATCTGGAGAGTAGACTGGAGAGCAGAAGCGTGGAGTCGAATGGAGTGATGGACGAAGCAAAAGGCGTCATGGGGTTTGTTCAGATCGCCACGTGACCACGCGGGGAGCTCCTCCCGAAGATGATCCTTGGCATTTTCGCGTTTCACCTCAAACGCGCACTTTCTAGCCCAGGAGGTTCCACTCCACTTCTCTTTCTCAGAAGCCCTCGTTCGAGCCGCTATTTCTTCTTGACTGCATCACTCTATTCGGTACTCATACGGCAAGCGTCTGGAAAATCCCAGTTTCACGGTACTTTATTGGCATCCCCGTTGTCGGCGCTAAGACACGTCGCGTGAGTGGTGGCAACTCTCCGAACTGCACCCCACAGATATGGGCATTCCAGAGTGTGTTCTTAGCTTAGCGCGGAAAAGAAAGAATGCTAACATCTCATTTAGGCTATGGGACATCATCAAGGAAGAAGATCGGAGTGTTTCAATCGCATTGCTAGCGCAGGAACACTACCATACGCATCGGCGGCCTTTGAGGATAGCTATTGATGAAGCTGACTGGCGGTTCAATAATGTTACCCAGGCTCAGGTGTATGCCATCCGGGAGTGTATGAGCTCAACACTTCACCGCAAGCACTGCCATTAATCTCCCATAGCATCAAATAAACCTTACCAAGGCATCGAGAAGACCATGTTCTATCGGATATGTCGCCTCCTCAGCTTGAACATTCAGCTTCTCTTTGTTTTCGATGGCCCCCGCCGTCCTTGGAAGCGTGGCAAGAGGGGACAGGGAAAAATTAATTACGAAGCCCGCCAATTATTAAAGAAGATATGCACCTACTTCCGCATTCCGTGTCATGAAGCTCCTGCTGAGGCGGAAGCAGAGTGTGCGCGCTTACAGATGCTGGGCGTCGTTGATGCTGTTTTCTCCCAGGACAGCGACAGTCTCATGTTTGGGTGTAGTATGCTCATACGAGACGATCGAGTGGCCAAATCATCAGGTCTCTCTGACCGGTCCAAGGAGAATACAAAGAAGAGTGCGTCCACAGTCCGAGTGGTCAGGCTGGAGGAAATCCATACGAAGCATGGGTTTGACCGTGAGGGCTTGGTTCTTTTCGCAATGCTATGTGGTGGGGACTACTCAAAAGGACTCATGGGGTGTGGTGTAGCTACAACCAAACCTCTAGTTCGCGCCGGGCTTGGTAAAGATCTTTGTCGATGTCGTACGAAAAGAGACTGTGAGATTTGGAGATTCCAGCTCATTGATGCGATAGACCACGTCCCGCAACGGACCAGATTTGCTGGCCACGTCCCTCTTGATTTCCCGGATTACGCGATACTGAAGAAGTATAACGAACCTGTTGTGTCAACGGATGAGCAATTGCTGAATTTACGAGGCCTTCAGAGAGGATGGGACCAACCTTTTGATGAGGGGAAGCTCCTCGAATTGACAAGCGAGAATTTCAACATATGGGGCAGATTATACATGAACTGGGTCAGCCCCATACTTTTGTCAAAAGCCTTGGTTGCAAGAGATCCATCAGCACCAAAGGATAATCGCTACGAAATCAGGTTTCCTAAGCAGCGAGCCAAAAAGGAGGTTGGCCAGGATGCTCCAAGGCCGCTACTACGCAAGCTCACGTTTGCGCCTTTCACAGTGAGCACACTCACGCGGGTGGATCTCGACGAAGGAGAGAATCGGGGGAGGTGGGAAGGGGTCAGAGACAAACCATTCGACCCACTCTACCGCGTGGAGTGCGAGCTTCCAGAGTACCTGCTGCAGAGAGCACTCCCAGCAGAAGTGTTCGACCCCCTGGCGCCTACTCCAAAAGCCAAGAGGAAGAGGTCAGTCCCGTGTGACGACCATGTGGACCCTGTTACAGTCGTACCAAAAAGAGCGCGGAAAACAAAGGCACAATCAACACCAAACGTGCAGCCAACCCCCCCGCGAACGAAGCATATGCCCAAGGAGCTGAGTTTTGTCAATCTAGTTTCAGATGGAGATGACTCTGACCTGGATGAACTCGAGCCAATTATCATTCCCATCTCGCGGACTCCTTCAACGCCTGCAGCAAGGTCTGAAAAGAGGCCGAGTTCCATGGCAACACCAAAGTCGGCGAGTTATATTCAATCTTCGGCATATATTGTTGATCTTGTGCTGGGCGAGGATGATGAGGATGATGAGAATGACGAAGAATTCCAGGAAGCCCTACGAGCCAGTCTGCAAGAAACGAGCCAGACGCCTCTCGGAAAACAAGCCTCAGGATCAAAGAGTCTTCTTGTTGATCGCAATATAGCCTGGGAGGACTGGGAAGCAGATCCCCAGAGCTTGTTTGTCTCAGAAGAGTCACCTAGACAGATAGAGACGAAAATCCATGCACAAGTCCCCTCTGCTTCTTCATCAAAGGCCACACAGCAAATCCAGCGCACTGAAGCCTCCCGCAAGCCAAGTCCAAGTGGTATCGACATGCCAGCAAAAAGAACTCCCCACTGGTCATTACCAAGTCCTTCGGTATCTCGCTCTACCGGTCAGCAAAAAATACCCACACCCATGTACCAGTACTCACCGCTGGCAACAGTCTCGACCTTGCAAAACGTACTGCCTCCACGAAATCAATCGCCCAAATCTCCTCCAGGCGATGATTCTCCTGATCCGACCGATCCTGAACAGATCCGTATGAATCGCTTGCAGCATTTTGGTGTGATCCCGCCAAACGCGAACTCTGGCAAGACGGTGTTGCCCTCTGTGACGGGCGTGAGCAAGCCTGACCCGGAAAGATCCAGATCCAGCATTCCACCTCGCCCGGCAAAGAAGAAACCAGTGATTGAGTATATTGACCTGACTCTCGATTGAAATTTTTGCTTGTATTTTACGATAGACACATTATAACATCTCAATCCGACATGAGAGAAGGCGGGTGTCTCCTACTTTTGTTGTGAATAGCTTATGACGGCTTGTTTCATTCTTCCACTTTTTTTTTTGGACCTGGTTGCGGAGAACATCCACATGGTACTCAAAAAGGAAATGTGTGAAATGGCAGCAGCATTGGCAAAGCTTCTAGCCCCAGATCTGGAGGATAGTTCAGAGGACGACTCCCAAGGGGACTATGATAAGGACTTCAAAAAGTCCACTGGAGACCGCTTCGTCCGAGATCCGTAGTCTATCACGCAACACAATCACTCCGATGACGAGTTTGGAGAGAGTATTTCCGGTGAGCTCCCCGGTGAAGCAGAGCCCAACCTTTCTCGGCGGAAATCCCTCAGTGCACGTGGTACGAAGCTTGCCCATCAGGAACGTACCGACATCCACCTCAAGAACGGCATCTATGTCCATGAAATGCGCCTCAAGGCGACCTCACCTATCAAATCCTCGCGGAACCCAAAGCGGATGAAGTCATCTGCCCAGCAGCCACGCATGCCGACCTCTCACTAAAGGTTTCGGCAATAGCAGCTATACATGAAATGTCATGTATGGTTTTGACGGGCCACCGAAGTTTGTGATCTGGAGTTGGGTGCAGAGGCGTAGATTAAAGTGGCGTGTCATATCTGTAGGTGTTTTGGTCATGGCGAATGTGTGCTTGTTAGTTTTGAGGATTTGAAAGGAGGTGTTTGGGTCTCAACCCTTTGCAAACCAGCTATGCACGTTCAATGCATAGCCTAAGGTTTAAATCAGTGCACTTTCACGGATGGCAAGTTAAGAATATTTCAAATTTCCTATAGGTTCCAGAACCGAACAGCGGCATGCTGCCAAGAATACGTGCTCACAAGCGAGCGTGAATGGCCACTCACGTGACGACCCGACGACATCCACCTTGCCCTTTCCAGACATACGCTAGAAGGCCCCTGCGGTCGCCCCTGCAGTGATGGGCCGCACGTCGAATAAGCTGCAGCCGCGCCGCAGCCTTGACAGTGACACCGCGACAAGTCGCCAGCAGCCGCCACCCAGGCACCACACTGGCTGATGACCCGATCGATGGCCGCCTGGCACGCGTCCTCGTAACCCCACCTGAGCGCCTCATTTTCCTTCTCTCTCCGTCCATTTCTTCGGCCTGCATTCCTCCCGCTATCCACTAGACATTCCAGCATACAGCATGAACATGTTCGACTCGGGCGCAAAGCCCAAGATCCGCACGCGCACCGTCGCCGTGCCCGTCAAGAAGACGCCCGCCAGCAGCGCCCAGGTCAAGATTACGGCGCCCGCAGCTGCAGCGCCCGCGAGCCGGTACACGCTCACGCCCTCGACCAAGCAGCGGACGACGGCGCAGGCGCGGCCCGCCCGCCAGACGCTCGCCGTGTCGCGTGTGCAGCAGCGCAAGCGCAAAGTCACGCCGACGACCCCGCAGTTCGCGAGCAGCAGCGACGACGACTCCTCGGCGGATGAGGCGCGGAGCAAGAGGCAGAAGACCAGCAGCGTCATCGAGACGCCACCGCCGCCGCCCGCGAACAAGAGCCTGGAGCCCGACCTCGACCGGCGCATACGCATCCAGGGGGATGGCGCGGCCTCGCTGAAGCCCAAGGAGACGGCCGCGAAGATGATACACGGCGAGAAGATGACGCGGGGCAGCTGGGCAAAGTACTTCAAGCCGGCATTCCCGGGGGGAGACCAGAATCTCGTGGTTGAGCTGCAGTACCCGAGCCCGTCGCGGCCGGAACGCTTCGAAGCGGTCGTCCGGAAGGTCGAGGACAACGAGGAATTCAGCCCTCTGCTGGAGATTTACTGGAACATGGAGGAGATGATCCAGCACTATCTGCCGCCCGACATCTCCGCCTCGCTCGCCGACGAGACCAACGGGGCCGTCCGCCTGCTCAAGCGCGCCGTGGCCAAGAGCTCGCTCGAAGACTTCAAGGCTGCGCTCAGCGACTTCAACACCGCCATCAAGGAGCGGCTTGCCGATGGCACGATTCCTGCAACCCTCGATGCCATGCACGCCATCCCGTTTGCCCTGGTCAAGCGCATCCTCCTGCAAGTCTACCAGCGCACCGTCTCCCCACACGCCCATCTCCTCCGCCGGGTGAAGGGCAAGGAGACCACATACGGAGAACTCCTCCCGCCCTTTACCCACACCATTTTCCAGCAAACCGGCCTCAAGTCGTCGCACGTTTTTGTCGACCTCGGCTCGGGCGTCGGGAACGTCGTCCTCCAATCCGCTCTCCAGACCGGCGCCGAGAGCTGGGGCATCGAGGTCATGGACACGCCCGCCTTGTATGCCAACAACCAGGCCGAAGAACTCCGCGCCCGAGCGAAGCTCTGGAATATCTCGCTCGGGCCCATCCACCTCCTCCACGGCGACTTTCTCAAAAGCGACGATATCGGCCCCGTGCTGAGCCGAGCAGACGTTGTTCTTGTAAACAACAAGGTGTTCCCGCAGCAACTCAACGGCGCGCTGCTGGACAAGTTCCTGGACTTGAAGGTGGGATGCAAGGTTGTGAGTCTGGCGAGCTTTGGCGGGGGCAACAAGCAGGGCGTCAGGAACGAGTGGAGCATTGCAAATCTTTTTGACGAACATCGCTATGATTCGGGCACGTCGAGTGTGAGCTGGGCGGGCGAGAGCGTCGAGTATTTCATCGCTACCAAGATTCGATGAGGTCTGCTCTCGCATATAAGCAAACCCTGGAGATATAGTGACATATTGGGGGTGATTTGACAGAGGATGGAGGGGGTGGGGTGTGTGTACGACCAAAAGTGAATTTTCTTCGACAGTCTTTGAGCGAAGCGGGCCTTGGCTTATATTCCATTGGCATGCATTTTTGGAGCGGTGAGTGTATTTGGTAGCACTTTGAGTGTACTAGGTTGGTGTGGCTGTAGAGCAGGTAGCATCATTTGCTTCTGGATGGATTCGAGTCTTATTTGGTATGGAGCGCATGGATATATCCCCTTGGTTCGCATCACAGCGGCGCAGCTATTCCTTTTGTCTCTTGGGTTGTTCCGAGAAGGAGGAGGGAGGAGGCGTATGGATTGGTTATCTGCGAGAGAAGTGTAGACATTGCTCTCACGAGTGATCTTGGAAGTGTCCTGGGTAGAATGGCGGGATGCTGGCAGTGCGCAATCGCTTATTTAGTAGAGCAGTAAAGGCCGAATTCGTCACTGTGTTTGTCTGCTGGGTAGAGTGAGAGATTGATGCGAAGGCTGGAAAAGCACAAGTACGCATACCGTCCTCCTATACAGACCGTTCTTCCTTCCTATTTTTGGTGAACTTGAGTGGAAGCAGGCACGCAACTGCACAAAAACAAAAGGAACGACCCTGTATATATCTCGACGTCATTGCGTCCACATTCCTAATTCGATATCCTACAAACAATACCCAACAGTAAAAAATACATAGCTATCGATACACATTATCCAATACTTCATGCCAAACACGCCCATGCAATCTTTTCCTGATGCCAGATCAATCCCAATCCAAACCTGTCTTTATCCCATTTCCAAACCCATGCGTATCCAAACCTGTTGTACACCCATACCCAAAAATTGATACCTCCATCCACCCAACCGCTACGGCATAACACAAGCAACCTCACTCCACCCAACCGTCCACCTTACACTCCCCATAACACACACCAGTATGCCCAATCCCGCCGCCACGCTCGTAAACCCATACACATAAGCATGCCCCCTCTTCAACAACTCCAGCTCGTAAATCCACGTACTAACCGTCGTCAACGAGCCGCAAAACCCATCCATAACGCCCTGCAGAACCTGACATCCGATTCTACCCCCACCGATAACAGAAGACGACGCGATGGAAACGTGTTGCAGGTCGTATGCCATGCCCAGGACGGCCGTGCCGAAGACGTTGACGCAAAACGTGCCGAGGGGGAAGGACGGCGTGAGCGGGTTCAAGAAAAGGGACCCGTAGAAGCGGAGCAGACAGCCCGCAGGCGCAAACACGCAGGCGAAGACGGCTTGACCGCGCCACGTCTCGTTCTCCCATGGCCCCTTACTGACGGGCCCGGATGGACGGTCGGGGGGCCAGATAGACATTACGATTGCACCAATCCACGTCCCGAATGCGATGATTACTAAAAGGGGGTCTATAACGCGGCGGAAGGCGTAGAAGGAGAGGGTGGGGACGATGCGGGAGGTGTAGACTGCGATGTGGGCGCCGACTCTGAACGCGGCGTAGCACATTGTGAGGGTGATTATTATGACGGCCAGCACGGCCATGAAACTGTCGCCGCCGTTTCTCGGTACGGGTGATGCTGTGCTGGGCGCGGGACTTGGTGGTGGGTAGTTCAGGGGCGAGGGCATGTCGTTTGACAGGGCGAAGAAGATGTCGCGCATAAACGAGGAGAAGGAGGTGAAGCTGCCGCAGAAGCCGGTCGCGAGGCCAATGTACAGCGGGATTGACTTCTTGACCCGCACGTGGGCGGCTTTGGATTCGAGCGTGCTTTCCTCGTCCTCGATTCCAGAATCATCCGCATGCGGCTTCTTGCCCCATTCTTGCCGGAAGAGTCGCCGGTCCTCGACGAGGAAGCCCATGAACAGCGAGCCGCCGAAATTGGCCCAGACGTCGGAGAAGATGACGGGCGCGCCGGGGTAAAAGGTCAGCCATTGCAGGCCGAGCCGCGCCAGGGTCCCGAGGATGGAGAAGAGGATGAGGTAGGAGGCCGTGTAGAGCTCGGTTGCGAATCTCGAGGCCCGTCGCTGGCCCGGCGTCCGCTTCCGTGCCAAATGGTCATTCGGCACTTGCTTTTCCGCCTCGTCTGCTATGGGGGGCAGCGCGGTGATGTCGAAGTCTGTGCCGATGGTGCCGGGGGTGCCGATCCTGCTGAGGGGAGTCGAGCGCGCCTGTCGAGAGTGGCCGCGCGGGTCCTCTGGTGTTGTGTGGCGGTAGAAGCTGGAGTTGTTCTGGCGCGGGTTCCGGATCGGGGGAGGGGCGCCCGCGTCGGTGAGGTTGTCCTGCGAGTCGACCATGAGGAACTGGTCAATGTTCCTCCCCCGCGACGGCGTGCGTGCATCTCGCGGGGACTGCCGGCTCGACACGCTCCCTGCGCTGCGTGCGCTGTATCTCTTCTTCTTCGCCGCCGCCGCCACCACCACCACGTCCTCCTGGCTCCGGGGCCGGCTCAATGGAATCACCGGCGACGGGCTGGCATCTTCCTCGTCCAGCACGCTGTCGTCGGGCATCAGGAACGTCTGCAGCGGCTGCGCGCTCTGGCGCTGCGAGGCCGGGCGCGACGACCGGTCGGAGCGCAGACTCGAGCGCTGCTGGTTGTAGTAGGCCTCGCGCCGGGTGACGGACGCGTCGTCGCTGTCTGCAGAAGCCATTGTGTGCCTCTGGGTCCCGCTTCGCCAACTCCAAACTACGTAATGTGTGCTCGGGCGGCGGAGGACACTCGACGGACGGCCGGCGGCGTCGCGGCATATATGGGAGGTTTGGTTTGTCTCAGCAGCATCAGGTCACACGGTCGCCTGGCGGACAGCATGAGTGTGATGAATCATGAATCATGGCCGGGCAGCGTGTAACAAGCAAAAAGCATGCGTGACGGAGGCGTCGTTGTGTCGCGATCGCCGCTAGGATGGTCCTTGCATCAATCATGCAGCGCGCCCTGCGTGCCTGGTCCAGGGCTGGTTGACGGCCGGTCCAGGGCTGGTTGACGGCTGGTCCAGGGCTTATCGCTGCGACCAGGCCGCTTGCGGCAACTGACATGACGCGGGCGGTTCCGAGCACTGCAGTCGCATACGACAGATACCGCACACGTCGCGCTGCATGAGCAGAACAGTATAACAGCCCTGCGTGCCTGGCAATATCAAACCCGCACACTCTCTCCGCTGCTGCCCGCTACATAATTCTCCGACGCCGTACGAGTGTGATCCAGCACGGTCTCCGCGGCCTCTCACCACCATGGTGCTCCCCAACAACGCACATGTGTCGACGCACCCTTGTCTCCAGGCCAAGCTCTCGCAGCTCCGGTCCCAGTCCACCACGACCAAAGATGTGCAGACGCTCGTGCACGAGATCGCCCTGATGGTCGGGTACGAGGCGCTCGCCGCTGGTCTCACGGTGAAGGAGGACGGAACCGTACGT
>ML977568.1:155105-220692 GCA_010015725.1 Amniculicola lignicola CBS 123094
TCCACTCCGAAACCTCGCCCCCCGTCCAAAAACCCCCGACCGCAGAAAACTAGCCACGTGCTTATAACTCTCGTTCCACTCCAACCACAAATCGCTCGCTTGGGCCCTGCCCAACTTGCCCTTATCCCCTAAGACCGTATTCTCCAGCCCGGGCGCGAGCTGAACGCTCAGCTCCTCGAGCGTGGGGAGCAGCGCCATGGCGCGGATCAGCGTAGTCACGTTTGTGGAGAATGGGAAGATGGATGTGAAGGAGAGCGAAGTGGGACAGCAGCAGGGTTCTACTTCCTGTGCGATGCGGAGCAGGAGGAGATAGAGCATTTTGGGGGATTGCTTGAGGTGGTATTCGTAGGTGGAGTAGGCGGGGATGGAAGACCCTTCGTTGTAGGAGATGTGGTGCCAGGGGGCGCGGTGGATGAGGGCGGTTGTGTCTTTGGGGCGGCAGGTTGGGGCGGGGGTGTGTTTTGGTTTGCTAGGGGTAGAGGTTGAGCACGAGGTTGAAGGGGGAATGGTGGAAAGCTCAATGTAGTGCATTTTCATGTCAAAGGCCCAGGTGTCGGAACTCAGCATTTGCGTGTCTAGAAGCCCGGCCAGAGTCGTTGGCGGCGCTGCTACAACAACACGCTCCGGAGCCAGGATATTGAAAACTAGATTCCAGATTTCACCCACAGAGCGGGCGAGAGGTGCGTCGGCCGTAGCGAGGTGTCGAAGCCCATACTCTAGATCACTCCACACCACCACACTCTTGACATGATGTTTCAACCCAAACTTTTCCACAAACGCCCCAAAGTCCAGAAACGAAGATGGGAGATGCGGAAGCCAGAGCGTAGTCGGCACATTCTGCAAGAACGCATCCCCCTCCTGTATCCGACACAGATTGATGAGTAAATCGTCAAACGACTCCTCAAACGCAAACATGGAGCTACTCTTAAACCTGGTCCGCATCTTTGTATAGATCCTCATTTCGTGGTCGCTGAGGCTTGTAAGGTTGCCCTGCATGTCTTCGATGAGGCGTGCGTCGACGGGAATCCATTGTGCGGTGTTGTCGATTTGCACGTGCGAGTAACGGAACAGAATGGGTAGGACGAGTTTGCGCCAGCGCCAGGATACGAGGGAGAGAGATTTGAGGGATGTGGTGGGAGAGAAGGGGAGGAGGGAGGAGGGCTCGTGGGCGAATTTGGTGATGGAGGGAGGGGGGATGGAAAGGTGGGTGGCGATTTGAATTAGGAGTTCGTTGGGGAGGGATTCTAGCTTGGTTCGTTTTGCGTCTCCCATTTTCGTGATGTTGGACTTGCTACTCAGATATGGGCATATGCGTGAGGTGTGAAAGGATATGGTGGCGGGAAGCGCGGGTGGGGAATTAGAAAGATATCAGCGGGTATTAGTTGTGGTAGCTGACCTAGAAAGGGCAGAGAAGATGACCAGCGTGCAGGCCGGGTTGAATGGATTGTTGGTGGTAAAGTCAGAGCTGCAAGTAAGTCCCTCGATAGCTATGCATCCATCCCATACGTCACCTGACCAGGATCTTTGTCATGTGTCAGCCACATGCATGGTCGGCGGATTTTTATAGTCTCCCTCCTCGGTATTGTATATAAAGCATCAACTTTTATACTTCTCCCTAAAACCCAGACCTCACAGCACCCTCCAGCCACGCAACACCCGCCTGAACCCCATCCACGATCCTGACCCTCCCACCCTCAACCTCCCCCAGCTCCTCCACACAAGCCTCCCGAACCATCTCATCCATACCGCTCATGCCTGCACACCCCAAACAAATCGCCCCAACCCTCCCCTTCCTCAACAGCCTCTTGACCGCATCCTTCATCCTCTTCCTCACCTCCTCCTGCGGCGCATCATGCAAATCCGTCGCATTCAACCCCGTAGTCTCCACGCCCGCGAACCGTTTACTAGCCTCTGAGCCCGTGCCCAAGAAATCAACCACGGCCTCTGAGAGAATGCCCTCCCAGACCTTGCCGGTGGAGACGATGCCAAACCGCTCATCGGGATGGATGAGCTGGAGACTGGTACTCACGCTCGCCTCGAAGATGCCCGTGACGGGCTTCCGTCCATCCTTGACCCCCGCCTCGGCCTTTAGGAGCGGCACCAGAGGATGTTTGGAGTAGCAGGCGACGAGGAAACCATCGTAGGTGTCGAGCAGCGATTGCAGCTCGGGCAGACAGTGCTTTACGCTCTCGACGGCGTCGTCTTCATCATTGATGCTCTTCGGCCCTGAGCGCGCGGTGAAGTACTCGTGTTTCGTCTACTTGCTGTGGTTAGTTGCTGCGCATGACTACGGTGAGTGGTGTATCAACATCTTTGAAGTGGAGAGCGTCAACCAGCGGCCGCAGACCATCGGTCATGGCCACGGTGGAGTTGGGGTTGATGACGAGGAGAGAGCGTGCTTCGCGCATGGTTGGATGGCTGGGGCAAATGCCGTGTTGGAGGAAGCGTTTGTATTTGCGTTCTCCCATGGCCTTTGCGTGGTTGACTCGCGCGGCAAGAGATTTCATCGCCTGGCGGGGATCGGAGGTGCACACGTGGGGAACGGAATGACGTCACATGAGCATGGGTTGTGGTTGACGACGGGCACTATTGTAACTGCAGGTTTCAGGAACGCTTGAGCGGATGGAATGAGCTGCAACCACAAGGGTCTGGATGGTGATGCGAAAATGATGCATTATCCTATCTACGGGTATGTTGTCGCAAAGACCTGACGCTGTCTTGGGGAGGGCAGGTCTCCCAACTAAGCCAACGCCTTCGCCCATGCAAAAAGAGGTATCAGACGGCGGTAGCGCGTGTGGAGGGAAACTTTAATCGTGAGCTGGGGATCAGGAGACTTGGGGGGGGACGCCGTACATTCTGTCGTGAAGTCGTTATTCTGCGTGCATCTTCTTAGCGGAAGCAGCTGAAGCGCCCGAGAGAGAAGCGGAAGGGCGCACGTCGAGCTCCGTGCTTGTCGACGACAATGCCGCCGCCTGTGGTGGAGTTAGAGTTTGCAGGAATAAGCAAACGCATGATTCGACATACCGGCATGACGACCGCCAAAGTGTTTTGTCCACATAAGACCCATGGCTGCGTGTTGTTGAGCGTGTCGAGGTTGTAGTTGAGGGTGATGGTGAGGTGTTGGGTTGGCAGAAGAAGTTACTGTTGCTTGTGTTGAACGAACAGCTGAGGTAGGCGGGCTTAAATAGGCGGTGTGTCTTGGGGGTCTTGGGTTCTGTTGTGGTGCTGTGAAGCAGGGAGCAGGGTCGAGCAGGGTCGAGCAGGGCCGAGTGACGATTCGCTCGTGACGCAGGCCAAGGACGCCCTTGAAATTGGCATCGCGACTGCGAGGCTTCCAGATCGCTGCGCCACAGCTTTACGTCGTCTTCTGCGGTGTCACTGCTGCAGAAGTCTGGAGAGGGCAAGTGAAGGTTCTTTGAAGCGAACATGTCAGGCCACATTGATTCCACAAATCGCCTCTCACAGCCAGATGGAGGCAAGTACGCATGCGCCTTTAATACCTACATACAGTACAAGAAGTTACTGTACCATCGGATCGCTGAAGCCCATTGATTGGCGTGTTTATTCCTGCCTCTTGGACGTCTCATTGACAACTTTGCTAGTAGTAGTACATCCACGTGATCGCCGTGTATGAGAGCATTCATGACATAGCGGAGAATTGAATTCGTAAGTTACCAACGCCGTGACCCCAACCCTGTGCTGGCCATGCCTATGTTACAGTGTAGCTCATTGTTCATCCAAACCATGCCCTAGATGCCTCTCTTGCATACAAGAACCCGCCTTGATGGAGAGGGCGGCGGTGGATGCGTCCGGCCCATGACACTCCGCGTTCCAGCAACGAAAACAACCGTGCTGCCGTCCAGACTAACGTCCAAGACCCCCGCCCTGCGACATGGCAGCGTTCTGTTCCTGGAACCTATCGCCCAGGCGCTGGGAGCCCTTCATCTGCTTGTCCACACAGCGCATGACGCAGCTCTCTTCTCTCGAGGTCAAAGACTTGCTCTCGAAGCCGTTGACGCAGTCGTCGAAGCAGCGCTGGACGAGGTTGGAGTACATCTGCATGCCGCTGTCAGCCGGTATCTTCCCTATCCGTCAGCGGGGCAGTCCTACATTCATAAACTCCTTCATCTGCTTCTTCTCCATGCGGGTCTGGAGCTCGCGCTGCTCGGTTGGGGAGAGACTGGAGGGGTTAGTGCGGGCAGGGCACAGGGAGCGGATTGGCATACGCGTCCATGGTGGGCGTGGATGTGCAGAGCTGTCGTGGTGGAGATGCGATTCGACTGCGGCGGGTGCGGTGGTGGGCGCTCGTGGGTGGATTGCTCGAGCTTCCCCAAAAATTCGGAGCCGAGCAGAGGCGAGCAGAGGCGGTCCGGGAGCTTTGACTGCGAGGCGAGCCGTCGTGGAGGCGTCACGTGATGGCGGTTTGCCCGCAGTGCTCTCAATCAATAAACCTCTCCTCAATGGATTCATGGTGGAGACGCAGGGCGGGGCCAGTGCTGCACTGTCTCTGCTGGGGCTTTTGGCCTCTTTTCACCCTCCATGCTCCTCTGCAGACGGGCCAGCAGGCGCTCTGCATCGTGCACCTCGCGCCAAGCCTGGCCTTTATTCTCCCACGGTCCAGCAGACCGTCACCCTCTGGCTCTGCACCCCACAGAATCGCGTCTGCTGCCTTCCGGCCGACAGCTCCCCTGACTTGTTGCCATTTCCACGCGCGCTGCTTGCTGCTTGCTGCTCCCAGCGCCCCGATCCGGAGCGGACAGCCTCGCCGCTACGCTCCCTCCCTCCCCGCGAGCCTTGGATTTCGGGCGGCCACACCTCTGCACGCCCGCTGTGATCACTGCCCTTCCCAGCACCCTCTGCAACCTGACCCTGCATGTCTCGACGTCGTTGAGCCACACACCCGGCCTGTTCGCGCTGCATCCCATCTCGCCTTGACGTCGCTGGTGCTCGGCTCGTACTCGGTCCCGCCGCTGTCGTCTGTCGCGTCGCTCACGAACTGAACTCCGCCGTCGTGTCAATCCACGTCTCTGCTCCCACCTCCCCTCGCCAGCACCACTCCACCGTCCACCGTCCACCGTCCACCGTCCACCGTCCACCACACGCCCCTGCCCGCCGTCTGTCGCGCGCCGCATCTCGCTGCCTGCCCCGCAGCGCTGCTCTGAGGCGCCCTCGCTCGCTGCACCCACGCCGTTGCCCGCCGTCGCTCGCTGCCGCCTGCTCGCCGCCGCCTGCTCGCCCTGGGACACGCACCGGCGACACGGCTCATCCGCACAACTCACGACGGCACCGCGTCGGAGAGCAGCAGAGCTCTTCGTCTCCGCGCGCCATGCCGAATGGCACACCGCACGCTCCCCTATCCGCTCAGCGAGCGCGGAATGGGGAGCCTCAGCCTGCTCCGCCCCCAACAGTCGCTGAGCCGGCCACGACCAAGGCGAATCTGACGTCGTGGTGGAAGACGTTCAAGCGCGGCAACCCCAAGAAGGAGGAAGAGAAAGGTATGCTCCTGTTCTATTCACCCATCCAGCCGTGGGCGCGGCAGTCTGGCGCGCATCAGATAACGCCCAGCCCATGCTTATGCGCCTGCAGCCTCCCCACTTGCTCTGTCGCGCGTTCGCCATACTGACGATGCCGCAGCAGTCGAGCCCGATGTGCGCGGCATCTTTGCGGTGCCCCTCATTACCAGCATTCCCTACGCAAACGTCGCCATATCGCTGTTCAACGAGACGGGGGAGAGCTACATTTACGGCTACGTGCCGATTGTGGTCGCCAAGTGCGGCGTGTTTTTGAAAGAGAAAGGTGGGTGGCCTCTGGCATTCGGAGGCACTCGAGGGCCACTGCTAACATGAACAGCCACCGATGTGGAGGGAATCTTCCGTCTGGCGGGCTCCGAGAAGCGCATCAAAGAGCTCAAGGTCGCCTTCGACACCCCGCCGCGCTATGGCAAAGGCCTCGATTGGACGGGCTACACGGTGCACGACGCGGCCAATATTCTGCGTCGCTACTTCAACCAGCTGCCCGAGCCCATTATCCCGCTCCAGCACTATGATCCCTTCCGCCAGCCGCTGCGCAATCACCAGGCGGAAGCCGTGGGCCAGATTGAGGGCCAGGCGCCGTCGATTGGCGGCTTTGATCCAAACGCCGCCGTGCGGGTGTATCAGCACCGCATCAAGGAGCTGCCATCGCTGAACCGCCAGCTGCTCCTCTACATCCTCGATCTGCTTGCCGTCTTTGCCGCCAAATCTGACATCAACAAGATGACAACATCCAACCTGGCGGCCATTTTCCAGCCGGGCATCTTGTCGCATCCGCAGCACGACATGTCTCCCCAAGACTACCGCCTCAGTCAGGATGTCTTGATCTTCCTGATCGACAACCAAGACCACTTCTTGATCGGAATGGAGGGCACGGCGATTGATGAGGGGACTGTCAAACACGTCAACAGCGGACCTCCCACTCCGCAAGCCAGGACCCCCACGACACCTGGCCGAAACAAGTCAGGGTTGGGTCGGTCGGCGTCTGCAGCCTCCAGTGCCGGGGCAGACAGCATCCGCAGGTTCGGCGGTGTTCGGCGCAATGTTTCGACGTCGTCGAGGCAGTCGCGACATTCCGGAGCTGTTCCGAGCCCGACAACCCCAGTATATGCCACGCCGAGCGCGTCTGGTGTCCACCGCAGCAACACCTTGCCATCGAAGAAGTCGCCAGCGCTCCCTGGAAGTCGGTTCGCTCGGGAGATGACGTCGGATCCACCTACCCCAGCTTCTGCAGTATCTGAAGAGCCGAGCAAGCAACTGGCAATCCCTGCCGAGGAAGCCCCTGTGGCAGTCAAGTCGACCCCACCAGTTGCGACTGGGGAAGTAAAACGGGAAGAGAAGCTGGATGTCGTCAAGTCGGGTGAGGAGAAACCGGCCCCAGTGGAGCAGATACAGGTTCCTACCACGCCCGCTCCCGTCTCCGTGGCATCGCCTGCGTCGACCGACGACTCCACGCCCACGCCCACGGGGCCTGTAGCGAGCAACAGCATGTCTCATGTACTGGCACCCCCGCCACAGCAGTATGGCAGTCGCAGTCCTCACCTTACCCCGACACGCGACAGATCCGAGTTTATAGAGGGGCCGATCGACAATGGACCGACGACGGAGATGTCACCTGCCGTACGTACCTTTACGCAGATTCTCTCCAAGGTATCCCCAACCGGCGAGGAGAAGGATGGGCGAAAACCGAAGAAGCTCCAGAAGAAGTCGCGGATGCCCAGCAGCACCAACCCCAGCGCGCATAGTTCCACACACTCGTTGGGCGGGACCAATCCTGGCTACGAGCCTCCATCGTCTCCTCCGTTCCACGCGACAGTACCACACTATCCCCCTCCCGCGACCTCAAAGGAACTCCCGCACGCCTTCACCCAGGATACTGTGTCCTCGAGACACTCTGGGACGACGCTGAAGCCGAGCATGTCCCCGTCGGCGTCCTTTAGGTCGCATTCAACCGCAACAGAGTATTCGGAGGCCGAGCCTACAGAAGAGCCTCCCAAGGAAGAGAAGCGGAGCTTCTGGAAGTCGCATAAAAGAGGCGAGAGCAGAGCGACCCCTACGACGAGCCAGACAGACCTTGGCTCAGTGCCAGGTGCGGAGAAGAGCATGAGCTCATTTGGTAGCAGTGCCGGGCAGGGTCGACAGAGCTTGCAATACGACTCGAACCACGGTTCAGAGGTATTTGCCCATGCGTCTGCGGAGACCAAGGAGCATGACAAGAAGAAGCCGTTTGGCAACTGGTTTAGGGAAAAGCGACAGGAGCGCGAGGCAAAGAAGCGAGCGAAGAGTCCGCCTGGCAGTACCGCTGACTTGCATCAGAGCCTCAACATGCCACAGGAGAGTCTTGCTATGCGAGGCAGGTCCATGGACGTCCCGAGGCAGGACAAGGAGGAGGCCAAGGGAGTCTATAACGCACCTCCGTCTCCTCCTCGGGGGATGGCTTCTCAAATGCCATCTGTGCAGCAGGCATTGGCCCCCAGTCAGCAACCCATGCTGCCTCCTCAACAGCCTCTGTCGCCAATGTCACCTATACAGGGGGGCTTGCCTTCACCTGTGGACCGAGCTGTACCTCAAGCTGTTGTAGCCACTCAAGAGCCTTCCACCCCTCCTCCAAGCTTTACGACTGCCCCTCAGAGTCCGACAACTGCAATTCAAAGCCCAACAACAGCTGTTCATAGCCCGACGACAGCAGTGCACAGTCCTACGACGGCTGTTCACGATTCTACAGCTCAGAGTGAAGAGCTGACGGTCGAGGTTCAGAGCCCTGTTGCTCAGAATGCTCCCCCTCCTGCTGAGATTCCTACATCCCCTACCGCGACCTCTACTGCCGCCCCTCCTATTGCCGCATCTGTCAGTCCGCCTACAGATACTACCCCCCCAAAGCATCATCGGTCGATGCTTGATGTTTAACAACAGTACATCTCGTCCAATACAGGCGGTTAGCAGCGGCGCTCTCCAATTCGACCCGTCTCCCTTGGGAATAATTTGCAATGGTGTTTATGGTTTAGCTCAGTTGACGAGTCTCCTTTTCCGAGCGGGTGGATTCCCCTGCGTGTTTGAGATCTACGGATCGTTTGTCTGGGATGGAGTCTTGTTCTTGAATACCGATTTCACGATCCGGCGGGACGCTGTGTTGGATTGGGTTTGGATATGTGAGATGTGGTTCTTATGTCTGGGGGTGACTGGATTCGGTAGGGTAGTACCACAGTTGATTGGGATATGATGGGTGGAGATTTAATATAAGTTGTTTTGGTCAGGTTGGAAATGCTGAGACTTTGCACGTTGCCCTAGACCCTCCTAATGCTTTAGTAAAGCAGGTTTAGAGGAGTTGCAAGCAATTGTTGGGCCTTGCTGGTCGACTGGTGGATTGGAGCCGGGACGGGATGCAGTGATGATGGACAGTCAGCAACATCGCAGGTCGGCTCCCGTGGTCGAATCATTGTGTCCACGCCATCGTGGCTTTTCAGCTGCAACACTGCTACAGTACGGAGCCGCGGCCTTGGATTGTTTGTGCAGTCGCATTCGCGGCCTCGCTTCCTCACACCCCCGTTCCAGCACCACGATCTCGAGATGCTGTGAGTGGCGTGTGGCGAAACATGTGCCTCTCCCGATTGATGTGCACTCGCTAGATGGCTGGTGGTCTCGATGATGCGGGGCTTGCTATGTTTAGATGTCGAGAACGTTGTGAGTGGAGAATAGGATGATGATTGGAAGGGCATTTTAGAGGGGCGAAATCGGGCGGTGATTGGTGGGGAGACTGTTCGATCGTGGACCTGCAACTGAAGGTGTGTTGAAGAATTGACGTCGTTTTATCCGTTGGCTGCAATAAACTTTGGAACTCTCTCCTGCAAACCACTCCACAGAAAAAGCACCTCACCAGTTTGAACATGGCTCGGCATTGAAAACCTTCTTTCCAGAGATTTCAAGTCGAGACATGACGTCGCAAGCAAGGATCTCCCAGACCAGGCTCGGTTGCTCACGCAGGTTGTCTGCTCAGACAGGGGTGCTGCAGATAAGGCCGCCGCAATCAACATGGCAGCTCCAAGGCGGCACCGTGTTTCAGCGAGAAAGCTGTTTTTATGATGGTATGATGATGGCAGTTGAATCTGAGGAAGCTTTGCAATACACTGCAAGCGGGGCAGAGAGGCATCGGAGGGAGATGTTGGAGGGACTAGGAGACAAGGCAGTGCACGTCGCCAGAGCCGGCTCGCTCGGCCATGGTGTGGACTCTTGACACTAGACGGTTGTTGGTAGGATGGCAGCGGGCGCTCGTGTTCCTTCTGACGAAACAACGTGTGCAGTTGCACCAGCTGGGCGGAGGTAAGCCCGCCGCACGTCGTCTCGGGCGCCTTTTATATATGTCTGTCGCGCCACCTTTTCTCGACTGACCACATTCGCTGCAAAAACCTTCACTCGTTCATTGTGTCTCCTTTGGAAGAGAATATCGAGGAGAATCGACAGTTGAGAATACTTGTTCCTGTGGCGTTCGGTACCAGCCACCCGACTTTGCTTTGGCGATATCTTTTGGCTTGCATGTAAGCGGCTTTATTCTCTCCAGTATCTTGCACCATCAGCCTTTAGGTTCAGCTCCCCCAACTGAGCCTGGCCGTGACAACACCTTGAAACTCGCATGACCAACGGCAGACATGAAGCCTTGCTAACACCGTTACGGCCGCAGTTTTCTTTGCTTTCTGAAAACAACGCTCGCTCGCAGTCTCCACAGCACTATGCGCTCCTTCCACCGCCTCGCGCTCATCCCGCTGCTCGCGCTCCCTCTCATCTCGTCAGTCACGGGCAGCGAGTCGCACACCATACCCACCCAGGACGGCAAGCCGTTTTACGCCAACGCCAATGAGGCCTTTCAGGAGCTGCTCAACGCACTGCCCGAGGAGTCGCTCCACATAGCGCTGGAAAGCCTGAAAGGATTCAAGGAGGGCATCTTCGAGTCCCACCGCCATGGCGTCGAACACATCCACCAGGACAACCCGCCGCTGGCGACCAAGCTGATCGTGGCCGCGGTGCAGGACCTGAAGCGGAGGCAGGTCTCGGCTCCGACCAACGGGACCGCGACGTTTACCCAGCAGTCAGCATCGCCGTCAAGCACGCCAGCTTCAAGCCAGGCTCCTGCATCAAGCTCAGAGGCGCCCGTCGTCGTTCCAATCCCCATCACCACGACGGATTCCAACGGACAGGCAACGGTAGTCTCGAGCTTCATGCTCAGCGATGCCACTGCAAGCGTCGAGATCCCAGTGACGCGGACCGACGCCCAGGGCCAGACGACGGTCGCAGTGGAAACGCAGCCCGCGGTCATCTTCACGGCCACGGATTCCGCCGGCTCGAGCTTCGTGACCACGTCTGCGGTTGCGAAACTGCCTTCTGTCGGACAGGTTATGACGACGACCAATGCGCAGGGGCGGACGCTCCTCACCACCTACACTCCGCCCGGGGGTCGTATTTCCAGCGTGCTGCTCGTCACGACTACCGGGTCGGACGGCCAGCCCAGCGTCGTCACCTCGTACACATATGTCGAGCCAGCCGCCGCGACGGGCACGGATGGGCTGCCTGCCACGACGACCAGGAAGCCGTCTCTGCAGAGCGGCGCCGCGAACAAGAACTGGGGACGTGAGGCGGCTGTTGCCGGCGCTTTTGGCGGCCTGTTTGCGCTGTGGATGTAATAAACGCAACGAGGACGAACGATTACGAGTCATGACTTTTCCATTACCAGTTGGCCTAGAATGTGTCTTGCGCCATTTTCGTCGACGGCTGCCCTGCGCACAGTCTGTCCTTATTGCAGCGTTTGATTTAGCGGTGCATAGGGTTGGTCGTTGTTTACGCCTTTCGACAGTATGTTTTTCTCTTTCATGTACATGCAGACATGGCATTGCATTGTATAGTATATGGAACCACGTGGTTCGGAAACAGTCCTTTATGATACCCCGCACATTCCTTCAAAAGCATACTGGATTGGCGTTTTTGGTTTTAGGAGGTAATGGCCAGATGGATGGATCGTTGGAAGGGCCTGTAGGCTGGGCTTATGGATGTTGAACCAAAAATGGTGACGCACTACGGGGAAAGATTGAGAATACGAATATGTTGAACACTTCTCTTTTGGACTTGTACTTGGCGTGAATATCGAGAACGAGGAAAGACGGTGTAGTTGCGGTCCCACGTTTCCAGCATAGGTTGACCGGTTGCCAGGCAGGTAGTGAAGGATTGCTTGTACGCTGATCCTTAAACCAAAGAACCCCTTCCACATGGAGGCAAAACCAAAAAAGCCAAGCCATAGGTACTTAACGGTTGAAATATCACTGTCTTGTAGGATGTGTTCAGGGAATGGGGGACTTGAAACGGTTTAGTTCGCTGGGACGAAAAGGGTTAGCATGGTTATATCAGCAGGGAATATCTGGTCGTCTAATCCGACTTCCGACGTCAACTCTTCGAGGAACCATTTGCGCAGGTGAAGAAAACTTGGAACCATCACCAACCACAGTGTACTTGGTACTTTAGTATCCACTAATGCCATAATCCAGGTGTCTCTATCTTCTCTGGGTATTTTGATACAGAATCGGAAGGGAATAGTAGCAAGTTGTGAAAGGGTTTCGCCTTTAGTATCAGAATGTCCTGGCCAGGGTCTTAATTTAGGGATAAGCAGGAGGATTAGGGAAATGGGGTCTAAACACATATCTGGAGTTTACTACGCCGCGAGGGGGAGGGACGTAGGAGGTCTGTTTGTTAAGCATGCGTAAACTACGATGTTTGCAGTCAGACTTTCTGAGAATCTTTTCCGTCATTTTTCGCATACCCGATTTCTATCTTGCCTTTCAGAGCACATGCGCTTGGTTCACGCTGCGTAAAGGGTGAAGTCTTTCCAGCTATTTTACAGTCTCGCTTTTCTTTCCTACTAGTCCATCACAAATCTATTCCAAATTTAATATCAGTCTGTTATTGGGGTCTTATTGTCTTCCATATAAGAGCTAGAAGTCATTGAATGCATGCTGGAATAAGAGATGTCTGGCGCGAGGGACCTGAGCCTGTTTGGGAAATACCAAGCTGCTCCCGGGCAAGACTTTGGGCAGTAGGACGTCCGCGAACCTTGGAAAGAATTGGAGGTGTGTCAATGCACCTGGGATACTGAAGGTACTACCGAATGCGCCGCTATGTGTGGTATCACCACCATCGAGGACCCTCGCACCACGTGGACGGCTTTCATCTTGCAAGAGACTTTCACTATGGCTTAACGATGAAAGTCAGGTTACTCCATGAGATGAGACAACTCTTAATGAGCATGGGACGTCATCGGCGGTGTGAGGCAGCGCGTTTGCACATCGGGAAAACCTGTCGCCGAGGCGGCACGTGGGGCACTACCTATTTTGCTGCTCTCGTGTCCTCCCTCCGTGCTCCACCCATACCCAATCTCTCCACCCGCCTAAAGCATGGCAAACAACGGCCCCCCTCCACCACCTCGACCTCCAGAGAAAGATGAACTGACCCTCGTCTACGACGAGGACAAAGACGCTTTCCCTTGGGAGCCGGCTGGCAGAGCTCGCCATGAAGCTTCTGCCCGGCAAATCCCCCATCCTGAATCTCTTGAGTCGCAGACTGGACGTCGCTATAGACGTTGCAACCAGACTCCAAATACGTCGGGTGCCAGCGGCCCGCCACAGGGTGGCCGGACAGACACTGCAAGCCCCGCCTTTGGGAATGAGCACGGTCGTGAGTCCTCTGTCTCGGAGGACCACGATGACGGAGTCGAAATTGAGGAAATCGATGAAACCGTCGATGATAGCTACGATGGTGCCGACACAGAGCCAGGGTCACCTGGCAGGCACCAGAGTACCATGTCACCCAATTCTCGTTCCAGCCTAATGGAACAGGCGTCTGTATCGGGCGACGACACCCAGTACGGCCTCGGTCTCTCGAGGGGTGATTACGAGGTGATCCAGCAGCGCGGCGAGAAGCCACGTGGAGACCGCGATACAGCTAAGGCCGCCAGAGTTCTGGTCCAGAAACACGTCCGATCACTTATGGGCGAGATCTCAGACATCGAGTCCGCAGACGAGGCCGAAGAGATCGTTGACTTTGATGAGGCCGCCTACGAGCCGTTTGAGTCACACATCGAGAATGCCCTGGGTCGCCCATTGACCCAGCAGGACTATGAGATCCCAGGCTGTGAAGATGCTGGAAAACTCCTTGGAGTTCAGCAGAACACAAATTGTTACCAATTCGTCCAGCGCATTCGCACGGTCGAGCGTGATGGCTCGAGTCTAGTCATTCATTCAGCACTTCAAGCCAAAGATGCGTCTGGACCCAAGGCGGGCTTGCTGTATGGTGGCACATGTCGAAACTGGGGAGAACGGTCCTTCATGACGTTATGCAGCATGCATCAACGAGTATTACCAGAACTCGTGCATGGCAACCTGGTTCTCGCAGTGCGATTGGACAGCGAGCTCGAAGTAGAGCTTCAACGATACTTTGCACGAGCAAAATATGCGCGCCACCCCTGCATCTATGCTCGCGTACTTGTCACCGAAGACGGTACTTCTATGACCATTGGCCATTCCCGACGAGTGGCCAAGTGGCTTCGAAGGTACGTCGATGAGACAGCCGCTGTCATGCACAACGAGAATGCGCGTGAAGTGTTCCATCGTATTGAGTTCTTCCGACGATGGGGGCGCGAGTATGCAGAGGACAGAAGGCGTCGTTCTCTTGAGACAAAAGAGCATGTGCGGTCAAAGCTGCGCGTGGAGGTGATTGAGACCTTCTGCAGTGTGCTGGAAGTGCGCTGTAATCGGCACGAGAGCGACGCCGAATTGCTCAGCCCCCCACTATTTTATGTTCGGTATGCGGAAAAGGCTTCCATTCGTGCGTGATAGCACGAAGCTTATGGTTCCCCCTCAAACTGGCTGGCCTCGCTGGTGCAGGCTATCTGCAAACCCCTCTGGGGCAGGCACTCATACGGAATGCACTTTTTCGTTTATTTGCCTTCTGGGAGAAGAAGGCCAAGGTGCTGTGGCTGAAATGCTGCTCACCAGAGTTCCAGGTGCTCACTACCATACTGGAGGCGGCTGCTGCAGTGACATTGCCGTGATGCAGGCCTGCGTCACCCTTCCGAGAAGCTACTCAAAAGCAATAATATCCCACGCGACACCTGGCGCCTCGAAGCCAGGACAACGGGGCTGAACTTTGGCGGTCTCTTGTCAGACCACTACCGCCAAATTCTCTGTATCCGCAGTCTTTCTGTCTCGCAAGCCATGGATCCACTTACGATCACGAGTACTGTGATATCCATCTCGGCGCGATGCGTGCAGACTGCCAGAGCACTATATGACTTGCGGGGGAAGTACAAGGATGCATCCATGTCCATCACTGCCATCTACACAGGTAGGTACATACAATCGCTGCCATGCATTGTCAATACCGCTCATAACTTAATCTCAACAGAAACTACCGTCATCTCGACATTGCTCGCTGGTATCCAAGGACTATGTACCAGGAATTCGGAGGCGTTGCGCTCAACGCTTCATGAGCGCTCTGACTTGACCGCGACCTTTGATCAGGCGCTGACGGGTTGCATGCTTGTGTATTCGGTTCTTGCTGAGGAGGTTCATCGGCTGTATGCCGAGCTTGGGAAGGATGGAGCAGCGGGTGCGATGGGGAGGATGAAGTTTGTGTGGAAGGAGGATGCGATGAAGGATGTCCTGACTCAGATTCGTGAGCAACAGACAGCGCTGAGTTTGTTGGTACAGCTACTTCAGATGTAAGTCTTTGCGCTTCTCATCAGTGTGTGTACTTTCTCCAGTCGAGATCTGCAGCCTTTCGTTATACGTAAACACTCCGCGAAAATGCCCCATCGCTCCCTACAATATTAACGAAAACTAGGGGCTCAGTTCAGGATATCCATGTGCTTTTGCAAAACAACACAGTGGTCCTCCAAAACTTCGCATACCAGACTGGTAGATTCCGCCGCGCGAACCCCAAGGTGAAAGCTCCCACCTCTGTATTTGAAGTCGAATTCGACGACGTCGCTAGCATGTTCACGGCCGACTCCTCCACCACCTCAACAAACTTCGCATTTGATGATGTCGTCGTCGGCTCACAGGCGGACCTACACGCCCTCGTCCAGACGAAAAGTTCTCATAACCTTACTCCGGTGATAGAGCATTCTGAAATGCCATCAGACTCCGCGACTTTAGTTGATAGAAGAATGCCGGACGAGGATGTGCAGCGTCTGGTCGAGGAGCGAGAGATAGAGAGGAAGAAGTATCAGAAAGTCAAGCGGTATTACTTCGAACAACAATTTCAAATCTGTCGTCTTGAGAACGAATTGCGTGATCAGGATCAGCACATAGAGGCTCTGAGGGCGGAAAAAGAAGCAGAATTGAACCGTGTCCTCGCTGAGAGAGATAGTATCGAACAATCCCGAACCCACTTGGAGAAAGATTCATTGAGATATGCAGAATTCTTTCGGGAGAACGACAAACAGCGGAATTTCTTGATTGAGCGTCATGAAGCGGACCGTAAAGCGTTATATGAGCGTTTCGAATGTGAAATACAGAAAATGACGAAGACTATCGAATCACAAAGCATCGAGATCACGGAACTCAATAAGAACATCGAGAGGAAATCCAAGGCTTCCGACCACGAAAAGAACCTCGAAGAGCCTCGATCGTAAGTATCTCAATCGCGACTATTTTATAGTGAATTTTTCTTGCCGACTTCTTTGACCAGCGATCATCGAACAACTCGAATTGCTTTCATACGCTGCTGTCGAGTCCCAGTCGTAACTCGGTAGGTCCCAGCAGCGGTTTGGGAATACCTATAGACTGCCGGCCTAGTACCTCAGCAAGTCCTAGCAGTGTTAGTAAGATTGTGGGCTAGGAGGCTCAGTGGACGCGGGTTGTCTTGATTTGTGGGTGGAGGGGAGGGGAAATGAGAGAGTTGAGGAAAGAATCAATATGTTACGTCGGCGCTTTCCTTATGTCGCAGCAACGCGTTGACGCTATGGTTACGCGGGCCTTGGCATCACATGACCTATATGGCTATTAAATGGGAGCGACTTCCAAAATCATACAACGCTATGACAATGCAATGGTATCTGCACGCCCAAACGCCCTGCCTAGACCTTTTATCATGGCTCTCGACTCCGCACCCTCCCAAACCCCTGCTCGAACGCTCTGTCCACATCACCTTCCCCTCGCTTCCCTGCTCCACTACCCGCCGGCTCCGCTCCGCCCTCCACCCTGTTCCTCAGCAGCTCCTTGACCTCGCCCTCCCGTCTCTCCTCTTCCCGTCTCACAGCCTCCTCCGCCACCCCCCGGACCTTCTCCTCGCGATCCCGCTCCTTGTTTGTCCGCCGGTCCCACCCGTGCTGCAGCTCGCCGCTCGCCGCCTGCTCGAACCGCCTCTTCACACTCGGATTCTTCTCCAGCGCCTGGAAGAGATCTTCATCCGTGGTGAAAAATGCTGCTCTCAGCGTCTCAGTCGCAACCTCGAAGATGACAATGGATAAAAGGACGAGGATGAGGGCAAGCCACCACGTTCCCGACGTGCCAAACGAGTGTATAAACGCGCTGCGGACGTAATAGATCTTCGAGCTCTTCTTGTACGTAAAGGTGAGGATGAGGTTCCAGAGGAACCAGCCGCCGATGGAGCAGAAGATTGAGATGCCGTTGACCAAAGACTTGGTGTGCGTTTCAAGGAACCTATCACTGTTAGACTGATACAAGAGACACAAGACCGTACGTACTGCATCTTTGCACTGATGACGATGACGCAAGCGGTAAAGGTCAGACTGCCCAGGGCGAAGAGGGAGTTGTCTTCGGTAAAGAGGGCCTGGCCGTAGAGGCCGAGCATGCAGAAATACACAACCATGGCCTCCGCAGATGCCATAAACATCCAGCCGAGGTACACGTTGAAATTAAAACCGCCGTTGCGCTGGCCTTTGGTATAGAGTTCCGGAACGGCGAGGAGCGTCGATGCGGCGAGATCCTTTTCAAAGACGCCCATGAAGATGACGGGGAGAGAGGTGAAGAGGGTGTTGAACATGGACAGCGACCACGATTCATACAGCGATGTGCCGGTGTAGCCCGCGGAGCGTTGATACAAGGCTTGGGTAAGGTAAAAGAGCTGGACATGTTAGCAGAGTCCTGCACGCCATAAAAACTTCTCACCATCTCCTTCCAGAACGTGCCGACGGTGTATTTGCACGTCCGGATGTAATTCCACCTCCCGTGCACAAGCAGCAGCTTGGTCAGAAACCTAAACTGGGCAATCGAGTAGTCGCTCGTTCTGGCTGCTTGCAACCCTTCCTTGCCCGTGATACCAATGCCGACGTGGGCCTCCTGGATCATGGCAATGTCGTTGGCGCCGTCTCCAATGGCCAGGGTGATGCTCTTCTTCACACGCTTGCGGATATTCTTGACCAAACTCGCCTTCTGGGCGGGCGATGCACGGCAGCAGATGACAGAGTCGGCGAGGATGGCCAAGTCGTAGAAGAGCACCTTCAGCGGCTCGACTTCGTTGATCTGGGCGAGAGTCTGTCCGTCAATGACAATCACGGAATGCGCCACTGTGCCACCGTGGATCGCCAAAACGGCTGCCCCGATGCTCTGCTCGACCTCGCCCATCTCGTGGTCAAGGACCGTCACAGTAGAGTAGTCCTTGATCAGACGGCACGAGTGTCCAATGTTGATGGCTGTTTCTCTTTTATCGCCCGTGAGCATCCACATCTTGATTTTTGCTCTGCGGAGCTTGTCGATGGCTTCTGGCACCCCAGCCTGCAGTTTGTCTTCGATTGCCGTCGCACCAGAAAGCTCGAGGTCCTGTTCGATGAGATCGCCAGCCTCTTCGATGCGTCGCTGGCGGTCTACCAGGCTCGTAGTCGCGTCGAGATACGCCTTCTTCCACGTTGCGTATTCGTCGTCTTCCAGAAAACGGTAGCCATAGAGCAGGGTGCGCAGTCCCTCGGTTGCGAATTCATTAATGTGCTGGAAACAGCGCTCAATCACGGCCGCTTCGTCATTGGCGATATTCTCATCTACCAGGTCCTCCATCTGCTCCAGTTGGAACGAGCTTCTGGCCTCGGAAAGCGCTACCGAGAACCTGTTCAGGCCAGACTGCCTGGGCGTTTGCATCGGCGAGGCTTCGTCCAGAGACCGAATGTCGAAATCGTTCTCGCGCTCACGGAGCCATTGATCGACCTCCTGGACCGGCTGGTGCGAGCGGCCTCCAAGACTAGATCTGCCAATCCCAGCAACACTGGCGCGATTCAGTGACAAGCTTGCTCTTCCTATCGTGATACTAGCACGGGCACCTCCGCCAAGCGCTATACTTCGTCGGTCTGCGACACTGCTCTTCCGCTCAAGCTGCTCGCTCTGCCGCGCCATGGCATACTGTGCCTCTAGGCTCTTCCGCTTGCTCGCGCGACGTTCAATCTCCAACAACTTCCTATTGGCGAGAGTCGCAAGCTTTAGGCGCTGCATGACCAGAGAATCTGCACCCTTGCAGAAGAGGCAGATGCGGCCATCGGGGAAGCGGACGACAATAGACATCCTCTTCCGCTTGCTGGAGAACTCGATAACATCAAGCACCTGGTAAATTTCAGAAATTGGCTCGGCATCCGGTCCCGCGGGCCTGATCTTGAGAGTGATGCTGTGCACATCGCGGTTGATGACCAAGAAACCCATCTCTTGTGCCGCTTCCACCAAGGCAAGCTCGTCCGGAGAGGAAGCCATGAAGTGGGTTTTGCCGTCTTCCTGCACTTCTGGAAGACACGTGTGACAGAGCGCCATGGATAAGAGGAACAGCCGGGCTTTCCGGGAGAATGGAGTGTGGGGTTTCCGCTGTATATAACGAAGCATATCTGCAGTCAGTAGCTCAGGCTGCGTTCGGCCGGGGCGTGCTGATGACTGCCACATATTCACCGACGCATCGCCTTCGGCAGCCTCACCGTCTTCCAAAGCAGGCGTTGTGGGCAGGATAGGGCTCGTCACATCTTTCGCGGACCGGACACTCTTCCTAACGGGCTGCTTCCCCTTCTTCCGTTTCTTATTCATAAGCCTCTTTGTCTGCTTCTCATGCAGATCAGTGGCGTGTAACCATGCCATTCCCCCGACGCTGAGCTTTCGGAATTTCATCGAATTGTCGGTCAGAGTCCCAGTCTTGTCGGAGAAGATGTAGCTGATTTGCCCCAATTCCTCGTTGATGGTAGACGTCCTCGGCTCGCAGGGCGTGTTTGATACCGGGTCATACATGTCAACATCGCCCGCCAGGAACCACATCTGCGCCAGCTTGACAATTTCCAAACTAACATAGAGCGACAGGGGAATCATGGTATTGAACATGATGATGAAGGATGTAAAGTTGGGAAAGAATGCTACAGAAGCATTCGACAGATACCACAGGCCGTCCTCTGTATGATCAGACCAGATCCGGTACGCTACCGTGTTGAACAGGGCCAGAGCAATGACAAAGATGACAATGATAATGACTATCCTGTTGACGACAGCCTGCAAAGCCGGGGCCTTGATGCGAGGGTTCTTGTTTGCATTCATGCGAATGCGACATTCCTCGCCCGAGTAGATGACCATGCCGACTGCGCCGGGGGTGTTCCGCAGAATGCTGCCACGAAAGATGATTTCATGGATAGTCAGTGGCGCGGTTTTCCCATCTACTGTAACACGCCCCTCGAAGTTGTAGAGATCCTGATTGGGGTCCTCGACCACAAACATGGCGTTGGAGATGATGATATCTTCCTGGCATTCGATAGACTTGGACAAAGACGCCGTCGTCTGTTTGCTTTTGAGATTTGTTTCTCCGTCCAGTGCCATGGTCTCGACGTATGCAACGCCATTCTCACCCGCCGTGTGGAGGAGGACCAAATCGGCAGGTGCTGCGTCGTCGCGCTCCAGTTTGACAACATCTCCCACCACGAGATCCTGCCATTGTATCGTTTCCCACTGCAGGGGTTCAAGAGAGGCTGATGACACTGTTTCTCTGTCAGAGGACCCAGATGGCGGCGAGCCCGGCATTCGAAGGACTTTAGCATCGCGTCTGTTTTCGGCCTTGTCGAGCCGATATCGCCTCAGATCATCGTAGCCTTCCTTGGCTATGGAGAGGCCGACGAAGAAGAGCAGCGGAACGAGGGTTGTATACGTTCCTGTGGTGCTAAGACCGGGTATCATCTGCAAAATAGAAACACAAAGAAAGTAAAAGTTGGCCAGTTTCGAGAACTGTGCAATCAATTGGCGGGGAAAGAAGTTCCAGGCGGAGTAGCGCGTGGAGCGAATCCAGTTGCTTGTGTAGGGCTGGTTCGTCCGCTCGTCCACCTGCCTCCTCCTCTGGTATGGGTCGATGTCAAGATGTCTGCCATCTTTGCTGGGTGGCATGTCCTTGATCCGCAGCACAAATTTCCGCGCCGCGTTGGCATATGTGCGCACTTTTTTCATGACCCCAGACCGCGTCTCCTTCTTCTGCAGCCAGGTATCGTAGTTTGATAGAGCGATTGGGCCTTTACCAAGCTTGGCCTTGGATGATCCGGCTTGCCCCGGAATATAGCCCGCATCTATGGGCGAGATGGTGATGGTCGATCGGGCTTTGCGGACTATCTCGTCCTCTTCAGATATTGTTCTCGAGGCTCCAGCCCTGTCCTCCAGCTCTATTCCGCCGTCTGGTGCGTGGGTTTCATAAATGTTCCTCCGGAAAAGTGCACTGCGGAGTGAGTGGCCTCGGCGTCGACTTGTGGGTGATAGCGGGGAGCTGCTTCCAGGTGGTGAATGAGCACCATGCAGCCCAGGAGAGCGTCCGAGAGTCGCATTGTGGGTATCAACAGCCAAATCGGGGGCGCCCGGACTTTTTACTGAGCTTGAGCTCCCTTCACTGTGTTCCCCCTCCTCCATGGACCCCGTTCGCGGCCCCATTGACAGTCTGTGGCCCGGCGGATGTCGCTCAACATCAGTGGAGAAGCGCACTCGCGGCGCAGCGTCGGTGGACACGCGAGACACAGAGGGTCGTGAGGGGGCGTCCACGGCCGAGGATTGTGATGTAGGAGGGACATTGCCAGGCGCTGCCGGCTGTCGTGGGGTCTGCGCTGAGGCCGTGGTGGGCGGGGCTGCGGCGTCTGGCAATGCCCAGCCCTCGTCGTCGTGGTGCGAGTGCCGTCTGCGAACACCTCCTCCGGGAGGGCCTCCACTACCAGACATGATTCTTAATTGACGGTCGACGTGTGAACCAGCGACACGGCCGACGCTGCGATGGAAAGGGCCCGGGGGTGTGGAGGAGGCTTAGCGGGCGGATGGTAAGACCTCGCGGTTCTATTTCGCGCAAAGTGCATATTACGCGTCCAGAGCAACCGCGCCACAAACGCACATCTTCGAGCTTCAGAGCGCGGCGAATTTTACCATGGTGGAGTGAGCGCGCTGGAGGATTGCACTCGTCTACTCTGGTTCAATGCCACCTGGGTGAACCATGCGAACCCCCACCCCTGCAGGTGTCTTCTCCACACGGCGCTATTTTTGACACTAACGTAGCCCCGTTTGGACAAGGACCTGCCTTTCTCCATTTCCCGCAAATACCACCGTGGTAGACCATTCAGGTACCGTCGAACACGACATATACTTGGAGAAACTGGAGTATCGCGCGTTTCGTCCGAGCCATGCACGTGATTATCGGACAAAGCCAAGCCGAGATCGGACATCGGACATGCGGCCGGATATGGTCCTCAATGTCCCCTCCGAGCCACAACATCTCCTCCATCGTGACCGGACATGATCACGAAAGCACCACCGACGCCTCGATACGCAGAGCATCTCCCAGAGACGCCGACCTCCATGGAGTGCTTGAATGGACTAACCTGCAAGAGGACCAAATCAGGCCCAAAAACAAGTATAAGCACTAGATACCTCTCGCGCGAAGGATGCACAGCCCTCTGTATATATTGTGAAGGCAAGGCGTGAATCTCTTCAAGTTCTCCATTTCTACCATCTCAACATCATCCAACCACTAATATGAACGCCCTCGGCCCCATTCCTTCTCAAGCTAAAGCATTCCTGGCCGGGCGAACCAAGGTCTCCACCTATGAAGCATGTGCAGGGACAGTAACAGCCAAATTCGTAGAACACAATATCACCCACCTTCCCCCCATACCAGCTGGCTCCGTCATCCACGACAATGCCTGCGGCTCAGGAACCGTCACCCGCGTCATTCTCGCCGCCTCCCCACCGGATATCACCATCTCCGCCACAGACATAGACCAGCCCTTCCTCGACGCGCTGCAAGAAGACGTCACCACCAACTCCTGGCCTGTGCAAGTCTCCAACCAAAAGAGCGAGGCTACCTCATTCCCAGACGAGCACTTCTCCCACTCCATCACCAACATTGCCATCTTCTTCACCTCAGCGACCGGTCTGGATGGCGCCAAGGAAGTCTACCGCACGCTCAAACCCGGCGGCTACGCCATTGTAAATTGCTGGGAATCCATCACCTGGTTCTTTCCTATCAAGCTTGTGTCCGAAGCTACGCGCGGCAAGCCATTCGTAGCCCCTCCCATCAACTGGAGCGACGGCGTGCAGATCCAAAAGATCATGGTAGAGGCGGGCTTTGATCCTGAGAAGATGAAAGTAGGCACGAGCGAGGCGTGGGCCAGGACAAGTGATTTGCGGAGCTGGGCGGAGAAGGCGTGGGCGTATCTGGCGGGGATTGGGGGCTGGCAGGAGAGTGACGAGGAGAAATGGGATGAGGCAGTCGACATGCTGGTTGAAAAGCTGAGGGCGGCGCCGGGGACGAAGGTGGTGGATGGGGAGACTTGGATGAGGGCGAGTCAGTGGTGGGTGGTTGCGAGGAAGTAGGGTGGGTTTCGTTTATTCGAATCCGTCTACCCTGACAACAAGTTTAAATTGTGGTTCTAGGAAAACGACCATTGTACGAAATACAGAAATCGCTTTATATCTTGCGATATCGTACATTCCCAGCCTCCTATTCAGTGTGTTTTCGTCCAGTCTCGATACCATTCCAAGCACTCTGCATTAGCCACACTGGCACTCGTCTTCACGTTCAATCCGCACAGAATCTGTTTGACTGCACCTTCAATCCTGTCTTTCGTTAGCCCCGTTCCCTCAAACGAACGGACGACTTACTTCTTCCCGTTCGTGGTGACCGGTATCTCTGGACACTCATCCACAATCCCAGGTACATGTCTTACACTCAACGCCTTCTTCACCGTCGCCTTAATTCCCTCAACCAGCGCCCCATCAAACCTCCTCCCCTCTGCCATCTTCAAAAACAGCACCACCGTCTCATCAGAATCCTGTTCCCTTCTCCGGCCAATACACAGCGCATCCGCCACCTCATCCGCAAAGTGCTCCAGCAAAACATTATATATCTCCGCCGAGCCGAAGCGAATGCCCGCCGGCTTGAGTATCCCATCGCTCCGTCCCAGCATCCACAACCCCCCCGTTTTGGGGTTAAATCGTACAAAGTCTCCATGGTGCCACACGCCATCGAATTTCTCAAAGTAACTGCTGCGGTACTTCTGTGCGCCGTCTTTGCCCCAGAAACTCACTGGCTGACAGATGAATGGTTGCGTGCACACGAGATCGCCCGGCTCGCCCGTGTCGGTAACATCCTCTCCTTTGTAATCGAATGCCTTGATTGCCATACCCAGTCCAGGGCCTTGGATTTCGCCTTCGTAGACGGGGAGCAGCGGATTGGGGGCTCCGAAGAGGGAAATAATATCAGTGCCTCCTGTGATGCTTCCCAGGTTGATTTTGGAGGGAAAGGAGCTGTAGACGTAGGAGAAGGTGGATGGCGCCAGGGGCGATCCAGTCGAGTATATGCCTTCTAGTGATTCTAGGGACAGGCCTGCAGCGCGGGGATTCACGGCCTTTTGCTCTAGAACAGAGAGGTATTTTGCGCTGGTGCCGAAGTGGGTTATGCTGTATTCGGAAATGAGACGGTGCATGGCGAGGTCGTCTGGGAAAGATGTGGATAGGTCGGGTTTTTTGAAGTAGCGGAAGGGTGAGCCGTCATAGAGGACGATCGTTGCGCCGGATGCGAGGCCGGAGACGAGCCAGTGCCACATCATCCAGGTGCAGGTGGTGAAGTAGAAGAGCCTGGATTGTGGGGTAATAGAGCAGTGAAGGATGTGCTCCTTTTTGTGTTGGAGGAGAGTGCCAATGGCGCCGTGGACAATGCACTTTGGTGCGCCTGTGGTGCCGGAAGAATACAGTATGTAGACTGGGTGGTCAGGGGCGAGGTGCTTAAAGGTAAGGGTAGATGCTGGTTTCAGTGCCGTGAACGTCTGGTAGTCGTAGCATTTCCCCGCCGAGACCTTCACCGATGCAAGATCTGCGGTGATTGAAGTCTCAGTGGGAAACACTACGACAGCTTTGAGCGATGGCAGGCCTGCTGCGATTTCTACGGCCTTAGGGATTACTGGATGACTTCTGCCATTGTAGAACGCTGCGTTGTCCGTGAATAGGATCACTGGCTCGATCTGCCGCAGCCGCTCAAGCACAGCATGGACGCCAGTGTCTGGACTAACCGCAGTCCATATCCCTCCCAACGACGTAGCTGCGAGCATCGCTACTAGGGCGTTGGTGTGGTTCGCAACATACCCGGCAACCCGATCCCCTTCTGCGAGTCCGAGGGCTTGCATACCGGCCTGGCATTGCCTCACTCGCTCCCGGAGCTCTTTCCATGACACCATATCCCTTGTCGTCTCTGTCGCAGCGATGACTGCGGGACTGTCGGGATTGACCTCCTGGGTAGGGAAGAGGAGGTTCTCGGCGAAATTTAGTGTTGCACTGTTGAAGAACTCCGGACGGGGAAACATGGGCGCAGTGTCGTCAACCGCCTGTCTGTGTTAGCGCCTGATGTCCTCCAGCACGGCTGCGCAGTCCTTCCCACCTTTAAGACCTCACCTTTGGCCCTGACGCCGACAAAATCCCACACCGAGCTCCAGTGGTTGGAGACGTGCTCGATGCTCCATTTGTGAAGCTCTGGATACGTCTCCATCTCCAGTCCATACTTTGCATTCACATGCTGGAGGAACTTGAACATGGGCGTCGACTGAGGGTCAGGATGCTTCCACAGCAGCTTTGCGCTCTTGGCCGTGCCATTGGTGCCACTCTCGGCATGGCCATTCGTCCCGTTTGCGCCGTTCGTGCTCGCCATGGTGGGGAAGTGCAATTGAAGGTCAGAAACTATCGTCAGCGGCTATCTCAGGCATTTGATCGGGAACCCCTGCGTGGTAATGTCGGATCCCCGCCATTGATCGTGCCGAGGAACTTCCTGTTCGGGTTTGGCTTCTTCATCCAAAGGCGTCAACCTCGAGCCAGACGCGACAGGAGCAACTACAATCTGGACATGGAGAACGCTGTTCCTATCAGCACCGGCTTGTACTCAAACATCACGGACATTGGGGTAAATGACACATGAGATTCAATTGGCATATAGGAGACGGAGTCGATCCAACTCCGCGACCTCGGGAAGTGGAGAATGATGTGGCGCCGACGATAATAGAACGGCCACGATCCACCGAAAACACCTTTGGGCTTCGACACTACTGTGTGGGAAGATTTTGAGGTTTTCAGAATGGGGGCGAGGACGCGCAGTCTTAAGAAGAGCGTGGATGAAGGCTAACCCCAAATTCACAGGTCGCGATGCAACCGAAGGAACCTCAGACAATGGAAGATTAGACGGACTGCCCAAACGGGAGATAGTTTGGAGAGAAACATTCAGAAACCACATTACTTTCAAGCGTCGAAAATGCAAATTAACCCGACTGGTATGTTATTCAGCGAGCGTTGAAGCCTGTCAGCTTGAGGTAACGTCGACGAATAGTCGGCGATGTTACTGTTCAGCTCAACCCCAATCCCTGCCTCGCTACTCTCCACGGTCCAACGACGCACCATGTATCCCCACTGTTTCCCCCGACTACGATAGAAGCACTCAAGCGCGATCTCGTAAAATGTTCATGCCTTCACCGCTGAACCCTCACGACCCCGAGCTTTTGCAAGGCGAAGCCACCGTGCCAAGTCCTCCATTCTGCAATGCTAAACCCAACATGCTCAGGTACCGCTGCAAGCGCCTTGGGAGCCTCCTCCCGTCGAGCCTCAACGGCCATGGCTGGCTGGAGGCGCACATTCAGCTTCTAACAAAAGATCAGAAGTTCCAGGAATCATACGAGAAGCACATAGCCCTACTGAAACATGGACAGCGCGCTGTATGCTGCGAGCATTCAGACCGTCCCAAGCGGTAATGGCCGAAATTGCAGGCTGGATTCTGCAAGAGGTCGCCAAGACATGTTCACGATGGAGGGTGCCAGTCAAGTATGTATATAACCCCTTCTGGAAGGGGCTACTTGGGACTACATTCACACATCTTCCTTTTCTGCCCAGTCTCCATTCCATTACCCAACAGTCCCTTTTCTAGTAGACCTCCAAACTATACCACATCACTGAGATGGTTGCCCACGGCCTCCTCTGGCTAGTAGCCCTCCCAGCGGTTCTCGCAGCCCCACGCCTCAACCGTCGCGATGACTTTCCCGACGAAGTCGTCGTCCTCGCCGACTGTGATAATGGTAAAACTGGAACCGAATTCAAGATCGAAGACCGCATGCACTACTACACAGACGATTACGCCCGCCGGAGTGGAAGAGAAGGCTCATCAGACACTGTTGGCCAGGGCAAAATCCACGATCCCGGGATGCATGACGGTACTACCTACCACGTCAGCTGGGAGGCCGGCACAGTCGCCGACCCTGTATCCGCCACTTTTCCGGACGAGGGTCGCAAGTTCAAGGTTTGGGGACTGCCATCAGCCTTCACCAAGGGCGCCGTAGCCGACGAGCCTGTGGAAGGCACAGCCGACTTCGACGGCGCGCAGTTCAAATGCTATCGCGGCGACCCGGCGCTGAAATGGAGAGCCGGAATATACAACTGCAGAGCGGCATTCACCTGCACTTCTGTCCAGCGCGAGATCCACAAAACCGAAGTCCTGTTCGACGAGAACGTGCAACAAGTCGGAGAGGCCAAATGCCATGATTCTCTCCCCGCTCCTCCCGATGCAAAGGAAGCTTTCAAGAAGCTCAAGGAAGCTGTCAAGACAAAGTGGGATACAAGCAAGGGCCACGACATTGGTGGTGATTGCTTCATCTACTACACCCGCATCGATGTCCCGCCATCATCGCCCCGCTACGATGCAGGCACCCCCGAAAAGATTGCAGACATCTTCATCGACTACGTCGGCGCGGCCATCGAGAAGAACCGCACCATTGTCGAGCGCAACTGCCCCATCCCCAACCCTTACGGCGCCCCAGCATACACTCACGTCAAGGCGGAATCCTTGTCCTTCCCCCGTGCAGGCAGCTTTGAGATCTTCGTCGCCGCACAGGCAAACCCACAGTGGAAGAGCCAGACGAGGGTCGACTTCCAAGTCAAGTGCAAATCGGCTTGCAACGACGGGAAGCAGGCGTTGGGCTTCTTGGCGAACGGTTTGGCGTTGTTTGGTGGGTGGATCAGTCCCGTGTTTGGGACAATAACGGCCGCTATTAACATTGTCAACTTTGGATTAGAAGCGTGTTAGGAGGGGTGGGTGGTTTCCTTGATCCAGCGTTCTTGATGTAGATATCCCGTTGTGCTCTTTGTTTCTGTATATACCTTCAGTTCTTCTGTTTATAGCCTCTTTTTGTATATATTAGCCTGTTGTATACTGCATCAGTTGCGACTTCCAGGCAACTTCTGGAACAAAAGAATAAAAACATGATAACTTCAATGCTCTGGCCTTGATAGATGTGAAAATATGATGAGGTCCTTCCAGCAACCTACATATTTTGGTGCAGAGTCTTGAAAGACGGATATCGATAGAGAAATGATAGTTAGCAGAAGGTCGGGTAAGGTCTCCTGTGAGGCCCGAGAACTTGGTTGAAAGTGCCAAAAACATTGCTGTTTGTTGGTGAGATGTGCTTGGCCTTGGAAAAAGGAAATCGACGGGAGCCCCGCATGAGCACAAATGAGTCATACTTGGCGTCCGACATCTTAACCTTTCAACGTTTCTACAGAGAATCAGCCGCGCGCTGAGCTTTTCGTTTGTAGATATGTGTTGGAAGTCCGTCGTGATATCCAACTTGGAACCCACGATATAACTCCACCCTAAGCACGTACCCCTAGCGCTCCCCGTCATCAACATTCAACCCCACAATGGACCCAAACCTTGATCAGACTTCCACTGTCCCAGCCTCGCCTCCAAAGACAGCCATAAAGCAAGGAGTGCAAATCGCCAAATCTGAAGTCGACGCCGTATCCCAGGATTGTCCATATTCCACCCTCCAATGGCTGTTTATTGTCTTCGCCGTCTACTCATCAGCTCTCTTCTACGGCCTCGATACAACAATCGTTGCGGTCATTCAGGGTCCCGTCGTAGAGCGGTTCGGCGATGTAGACAAATTGGGATGGCTAGGTATTGGGTTTCCGCTGGGGAGTATTGCTACGATTGCTGCTTGGTAGGTTTGCCGACCAGTTTGGGGAATGGAATGATGATGCTCATGGTATTTAGGAGCAAGGCATATGGCATATTTGATACCAAGTGGCAAGTTTGATGTCGGGGGTAGAAGGGAGATGGGAGGACTAATGAATGCAGGATGTATATTGGTAGTTTGGTGCATTTCGCGGCTGGGAGTGCCTTGTGTGGCGCTACCCCAACTATGAACGGCCTTGTTGTGGGCAGGGTCTGGGCTGGGGCTGGGGGAGCTGGCATGTATCTGGGGTATGTTATTGTCCTTGTTGAGGCGTTTAGAGGGCAAAGGACACCGAATTTGAACGAGTGATCTTACTAACAGATTCAGTCAGCTGAATATCTGGTCACAAAACACCACACCACAGCAAAGACCACTCTACATCAGTGGTGGCGGCATAGTCTGGGGCGTCGGATGCATCATCGGTCCACTCGTTGGGGGTGCGTTTGCCGATAGCACCGCTACTTGGAGATGGGTACGTATCGAGGATATGGCTTTGACAAGTCACTGAGCAAAGAAGGCATTCTACATCAATCTTGTTCTATTTGGGCTGTTCACTCCGGTCTACTTCTTTGTTATTCGCTCGCACATGCCGCGACCGAATGAGGCCCTACTCAAACAACTCCAAATAGTAGATTGGCTGGGTGTCTTACTCAACGCTGGCATATACACAGCATTCGTCATTGGTTTCGCCATCGGAGGCACTCTCTGGCCCTGGCAAGATGGACGAACAATCGGCGCCATCGTCGTCTTCGGAATTCTCACGATGCTCCTTTACCTCCAGCAAAAGTTCTGCATTCTCACAAATCCGGCCAACCGCATATTCCACGCCCGCTTCCTGCAGAGCCGAACGTTTCTACTCCTTTATATTGCACAGTCGTGTATTCAGACCGCCCTTGCAATACCAATCTACTACATCCCCCTCTTCTTTCAATTTACTCGCTCTGAAACAGCTGTCACATCAGCGGTGCGCCTCCTGCCTCTCGTCATCATCAACATTGTAGTCATCTTCATCAACGGCGCACTTCTACCCAAATTCGGATACTATATGCCATGGTATCTCGCCTCTGGCGTTTTCAACACCGTCGGGGGAGCGCTCTTCTTCGCTACTCTGGCACCAGACACCTCCACAGCAACGATATACGGATACAGTGTGCTCCTAGCATTGGGGACTGGGCTAGCGCAACAGGCGGCATATTCTGTTGCTACTGTCAAGGCATCAGAGCACATTTCGGACGCTATTGGCTTTATCAATTCGGCTCAGATTGGATCGGTGGTGGTGGCTCTCACGCTTACCTCCCTGATCTTTCAGAATGTCGGGTTCAATAATGTCAAGAATGCTTTGGGAGGTCTAGGATTCAATGATGGCGAGATTAGGGCTGCGTTGGGTGGGGCGAAAAGTCGTGTGTACGAGGATGGAGGGTTTGGCGACGGAGTGCGAAGGGACGTGGAGCAGGGCATCGTTGAAGCTATTAGGTGGAGTTTCTTACCTGTGCTTCTCGCTGGAGTTTTTGGAGTGGTATCGGGGGTTCTGATGAGAAGGGAAAAGTTGTTTGGGAAGGAGGACGCCGCCCCAGAAGCTTCCAAAGATGACCATGTCCATGAAAAGTAGGCTTATTTGGAAGACGGAGTCACGGCTGGTGCATACGATAATGGGGCACGGGGTATATTTATGTCATAATCCGACGGGTGCGTTGAGGGAGAATTTGGGATAGTGGTTTACTGTCAATGATTTTCTACAGAGACATCTCATTCTCTGACCAGGTATGGAGTATCGGTATTCCACTGCCAAGTCTTCACCTGCTAATCCCTGTTGTCGTTCCTTCACCCGCCACTAACAGGATCAAGTCCCGACCAGAAGTCACTGATAAACCCAGCAACCTCAGGCCCTCGTTCTCGCACCACGCCATGCCCGACCTCAGGCACTACAAACACCTTCGCAAATCCAAGCTCGGCAAGCTCCTCCGTCGTGCATATATCATCCAGGGCACCCAACACCACAAGCGATGGAATGCTAGTTTGCGCCGCCTTCAGGAATACGGCGCTGCCATCCACGACACCACCGTCTCTAATGATTGCAAGAACAGAAGCCACGTGACCGGGATGCTCCCGCTTCTGCCATGCCTTCACAGCCTCGCTCACAACCTGACCTCTCCCGACTCTTTCTTTCCAATCTACAGGTACTACCTCGCTGTCACCCCCAAGCCACGCAAACACCCACTTTTGTGCTGCCGCCTCATCGCCGCCACCTGCGAGATGGCTCTTTTCCTCGGCGGAGAAAACGTTAGAGGGGATAAGTCCCGCTGGCGCGATTAGGGTAAAGCTTTGCACCTTCGATGGCCGTGAGGCAACATATCGAGCTGCTAATGAGCCGCCGAACGAATAGCCTACGAGATGTGCGGATGGCCACTGTAGATGATCCAGTAAGTCGTCTATCAGTCCGAGGAAGAGGCTTGGGTCATGAGGGAGAGTAGGTGTATTACTTAATCCGTGGCCCCATAGATCGACTAGTAGAAATTGCGCGTGTGGGAACGATGGTTCCAAAGCACGAACAAGCGGCAGCAAGCCGAAGGCAGGGGTTTGCACTCCGTGGATGAAGAGGACGCGATTGGGTGTATGAAGCATAGGTTTTGCTGAGCCTGGTTCTGGGGATTCAAACTCATAGTACGCAGCTTTTCCACTTCCTGTGGTCAGATACTTGGCGGCTGGGAGGAGAGCACCAAAAGTCTCTACGAATGCTTCCTCAGATGGGCCATGAACTGGAGATCGAGATTGAATGGGCGCTCCAGGGCGAGGAAGGATAAAATTGAGAGACATTTTTCTCGGTGAATTCTGCACAATTGCAAAGGCGAAATGCGTAAGCCCCTTACCATCCTTCTTAAGCTGTGGAATATGATTTGTCAGCAACAAGGCGTTCTAAGCTACCTAGGTAAGCTCCCAACTTTGTTATCATGATAATACTCGCGCTACACGCCACAGATCTTGACTTGCGGTGTGTATTTGCTACATGGGAATCACCTCGTGAGGCGTACCTGGATGTCCACCCGGGCAGTGTTGGCATGATTCCCCAGGTCATTGTCGTAGGCATATGCTCCACGGCGAACACAATCAGGGGACTTGTGACTAAAACACGCCCCGCTGGGCTTGATACCTTCTTGATTGTTCAGAATCAACACTAATAAACCTCACAGTCAGGTATGATTGAAGGGTGGTCATACACCACAACTCAACAATATTCCTTGCGATGCTAGTCGGTATGAACTACCAACTATATTATTTTTCTGAGAAGCTGTTCAGGCGTACGTTGAAGTAGTTGCACGTGCAAGTCTTAAATACCGCAGGTGATAATATTGAACAAGTTCCCTTTGGAACGCCCCTGATTGGGTGGACGCTGTGCCCAACATCCTCATAAACCACGACGTTTGAAGCATTGCTTCGACACCACGAAGTCCCACAACTCAACTTCAGGATGAATTTGCCGGCCATCTGGTTGCAACTCCCGTTCAATACTGAATGTAACCCCATATTTCCCAACACGAGGTTGGGCGTCAGAGTTGTGCAACCTGGATATTGATCCCTGCATCTCAACCTAAGTCACTTTCCCCCTCTTCTCAACTCCTCTATAGATGTCTAATTCATTTGGTCTAGCTTAATGTGGGGTGCAGATCTGGGGAATTCGCTGTGCCAGATTGCCATATCTGAAGCATGAGGCCCAGGAGGGGATTCTCAACACATGTTCTCAAGTTGTATCCGTCTCGTGGTGTGGGCCTTGCAATTGAGGCCCATATGCATTGCATATCGTTCGGGTCCCCAGTGTGGTTCTCAACAAGGGAAATTGTCTTCATCAATCAGACGCAGCGATGTGAAGTCTCATCTTCGTCCGGTCCTTTTTTCTGGCCTTTCTTCTCCACTATCAGTTCATAGCACTTTTTACGCATCTTCCAGTGTTACACAACTGTTGTTTTAATATGGTGTCACTCAGGCTACGGCACGCTGTTGGCGTGGTTTTCGTTTCTCTCCTAGCCTGCGAAGTCTCGGCTCGTTCACTCAAAGTGACATCCGTTGCTAGGTCATTTGCAATCCCTGTCGGCAATTTGACGAAGAGATACGACGGTGACGACGTTGTGTTAGTCCCTATTTCTGATCCCTCTGTCTTGACTGGCGGCAAAGTTGTCACGCGCGACGTCCCTGGAGATGCAGCCTTTGATCCCTTAGACAAGGCGAACTTCTTCTGGGGCGCCTACGGCAAGGCCATCTCATCGTCAACACTGCAGCCTCTAACAAGTATTAGTTAACAATAACATCTTCGTCGCCAATTTCACGCTTTCTCATCCTGATGAAGATGAGCTGATCTTGCCTCTTGCAAAGTTCGCTAGCAAGCTGGCTTCAATCACCTGCGGCTTCACAGCGTCACCCGTAATGAGCCTCAAATTCGGCGACAAGGCCTCCTTCGCATACGCCAAGTCTGCCTGGGATTGGGTCAATAACAAAAAGATCAATACTTTCACACTGATTACCGAGCCAAACCAGTGCTACCATGGGGGGGATCGTACACCATATCTCATTCGAAACATCCAATTCGACGACAAGAGCCTCACAGCCAACCTTAATGCCGAAGAGAAAGAGTGGTCAGACATTGCACATACTTTCGACCTCCACCTTGGACATGAGCATGTTAACCCAGATACTGCCAACACAACGCACCCGCACTTAGTCCGCCGCGAAAGTCAAGCACTCAATGTCGCAGGGTCATGGAGCAAAGACCTCTTCACTTACACGGCAGCCTCGAGCCAGACTGCGGGTCTAGCCTTCAGTGCTGGCGCAGATCTCTCCACTGGCGGCAATATCATCTCCGACTTCAGTGTCTCGTACTCATGGTTTGTTCCAACAGATGCCAAGATTACCATATATCCCCAAGGTCTTTACGCACAGCTCGTTCTGCGCCTCAATGCCAAAGGGAAGCTCGGGAAACCCCTTGACTGGGTGCTTTAGCCAGAGATTCCTATTGCTTCGGGCGGCTTGACGATTGCCAAGCTTATGTCAATTGGGCCGGCGGTCACACTTGGCCTTCATCTTGGTACAAGTGCGCTTGAGGGATCAGCATCATTGAGTGTTGGAGCCAAGGCTACTATCGGTGACTCCGCAAGGGTGAACGTACAACTGCGAAACCCTGCAAACAACGGCATCTCCGGCTGGACACCAAAGTTCACCAAGATCGATCCACAGTTCAGTGCAGAGATTTCAGGCAGTGTGCGTACGTGGGTAGCGTTGGATCTTGTGGCTCAAGCAAATGTCCTTAACAGTAAGTTCCCACTCAGGTGTCCACCCCAAATCTCAGCTAATGCGATGTGAAGAATGGGGTTACCAAGCGGGTGTGGAGGCACAGCTACCTTACTTCGAGGCAAAGCTCACGGGGATGGTGAACACGCAGGGTGTGTGCCCGGCGAAGAAGAAGACCATTGGCATCGACTTCGATACTAGAGTTGGTATCGATGTCAACCTCCAAGCCGGTGAAGTGAACAAGGCGCCTGCCTATAAAAAGGACCTCCTCCAAACTTATTGGCCTCTCTTCTCGACCTGTGTCGCATTCGGGCCGGATGTTCCAACGACCTCCACAAGACCTCCAATTCCCCCAGCCGTATCAACGAAGAAGCCTTTCATTCCAAGTTTCCCACCGTTCGTAAGCGGTGCCCCGGCGCCAACGACAATTTCCCCGAACGCAACGCTGTCACTTACTTCCTCGCCGTCAATCACTGCTGCGCCTGGCACCGACGCGACAATCGCCCCCATCTCCGCAAGTGTGCCTTGCCCCGAGAATTCTACCACTACGATCTACACGAGCTCAACGAGTGACTATTCGTATCCCGGGCGCACCGCTAACTCAAGCTCAGTTCCTACAACCGATGCCCCAAGCACAATTACCGTCACTGTCACTTCCATCTCCACCAGCCATGTTACCGATTTCATTACTGAAGTGTCTGTGTCTACGATAACTGTCACGGAGTATCCCACGTACAATCTAACCACTGCTACGGATTACCCCGAATACTCCACAACATCGAGCGACGTTTCTGAATCGTCAACTACTAGCTGTACCAAAACTCCATCTGTGGTTACGACATATGTTCGTTGAGGTTGATTTGGAGATGGCATCGATGTTTGTTTGGGGACTGAGCATGTTTGAGGCTTTCATGTATTCGTCTTGTTGTCATACTGCCCATATGGCCAATGTCTCTCCTTTAATGCAACTATTCGTCGTTTTGGATATAAATTAATTCATTGGTCATTCTTTCGCAAGGTCATTTTTTTGGAATTGAGATACGTGTAGCTTCAGATCAGTCAAGATGAATTTTGCTAAAGTATGCTTTTCTCATCAGCAAGGCTTAGATTCTTTTTCTAAATTTATTCTCCGTGGGATATCGCGAAGGCAGAGCTGAAAGTTCTACTTGCCGAATCAAAAGTGTTTCACAAAATAATGATATTTGTACTATTGATATGCCATGTATTAAACTCTCAGGAGGACGCCCATGCACGGCCTCAGATGCTATCTATGCTCAAACTATCCCCAGATTATATTTGCCCCTCAATAGGTGGCTCCTTCGTCGATGTTGCAGTAGTTTCATCTGGCTTTAGGTTCATTGCGGCTTCAATCTTCACAGGTGTCCCGTTGTTGATAGAAAGCGCAGTGTTCGTCCCATCCGTCGAACTAACACTGACCACCGGCTGCAACTTCTCCCCAATTGGGAAAGTGGAATACCTGGGTAGAGTCCCTGACGCCTGAAGCATGTCGCTGATGCGGTCATCGAACATTTGCACAATCCGCATGCCGAGAGTCTTATAATCTGGTTCGGTTTCATCAGCGACCTGGTCTCCTGCTTTTGCTCTCTTGTCTTCTTCCTGCTTTCTGTCAAGCTTGCAGTTCTTGCACGGGCAGCCGTTGTGAGCCGGAGCTAGCTTTGGTCTTCCCAGATTACAGAAATGACAGCCACACTCTCCAGGAAGCTTCTCATGTCTCGCGAAGACTTCTTTCGCCTTTTCTTGGATGGGTACACAGTGGTTGCACTTGCACTTGTCGGCATGACTGGACGGGATGTTTGCTGCGCGAGTCTTGGCCGTGTATGAGGCGCAGCCTTCACACCCGCATATCTGGGTGTGCGGGACAGGGGCGCTTACCCAGGCCCCGAACTCCGCACATGCCAAAAACACAGTATTCAGTGCTCTGTGAATGCTGTGACCAGTGTGGACGAAAGGGGCCCATATTTCTTTCGTTACGGCCTTGATATAGTATGCCATGAATCCGCGCTTCGTGTTGTTCTTGAACTTGCCCTCCTTCTTCTCTTGCATCTTCTCTTCAAAGGCGTGCACGCCACCCACCCGTAGCGCCCAATCCCCAATGCTCAAAAAGAAAAATTCCCAATCGTCTTGATATTGGAGAACCACTGCAACAATGAGGACAAATGCTGCACCAACCCAAGTGCTCCAAGCGCCCACTGCGTCGTTGCTTTCGCCATAGGTCAACCCGGCGACGTCGTACTCGTTGACAACAACGACGGCAATGAAGGTGAGGGGACAGACGAAGGTGATTGCCATACCCAGGAGGAAGTAGAACGTCGCAACGGTCTTGGCAGAGTAGTACTGTAGTTTGCGCCAACCCGTTCTGTTGGTTTCAGTCACGGCGTCGACGGACTTGTTCTTATTCTTGCTTGGCTGGACCACTTTACGAAGTACAAACCTCCACAGAGCGGCAGTCTGTCTCGGGTGCGTGTCTAGTGATCGGAAGATGAGATTGCGTATGTCGACTAGGCTGAACTGGTTGTGGAGCAAGCCAAATACTCCGTATAGAACCACAACAACAGCCATAACCTGACTGAAGTAATCCAAGTCGTTGTATGCTTTGTTGTTCCATCTCTTAATGGCGTCCTCTGACTTCAGCCACGGCACCATTTTCGCACCGGCCCTCATTGGTGATGGCGGCCCTATGAGACCACAGAAATCAAAACACTGACAAGTCGTGTACGTCTCGAGGGTGAGTTTCAGACCTGGCACACATATCGGACTTTCCTTGACGGCTGAAAGGGGACAGATGACAAGTGCTGGAATGAAGTTGTAGTTCCATGGGTGGAATTGCTTTCCCTTTGGACTAGAGGAGACGTAAACCTGGACGGGCGCCCACGCCACGAAGATGAGAAGACCCCAGAGGACGACGATGATCTGAGACTTGTCACGCCGGATGCTTGTCGACCAATTCAAAATGGGTGTCATCATGACTAGCGAGGCGAGCAGAATTGGGTATGCGCCCATGATATCGGGGTCCCCATACCGCTGCGACGATTCCATGCTCGACCGGCCCGTATGCCAGCCAAACTGGGAGAGGAGGGCGAGGGCATGCACAGCGACCGTCGCTGAATATGCCATGGCCGTGCCCAGTGCGGCAATAGCGAGCCATGAGTGCCGACGGAATAACAACGCACACAGCATGAGCACGTAGAAAAGAATGCGCGTGAGAAAGTCGTAAGTGCCGCTGATGGGGTAGTTGCACGATACTGTCCCGCTGTAGTAGTCGGACGACAAGACGGTTCTGACCAAGGGGAAAATCATGAAGAAAGCCATGTGGTTGGTTGCGTTGAACTGGATTGAGCCGATATTGTCTGGGAGGATCGTCAAATTGACTTGCTGCGAGCTGTTCCCAGCTGGAGTCCATTCGTTTCTAGGAGATCCATCGAGTGTGCCATTGTACCAGTTGTCGGCGGCGAGCCACGTTTCGTTTGCTGGTATCGTGGGGTATGCCATGGCAGCAAAGGGGACCAGGGAGGTGATGCACCGCAAATGTCGTGTTGAACCTGCGCGAGCAAACTGTGGGCAGAAGCGCCAACCTGTATCGAGGTGGACGCATATTTAAGGTGCTGTTCACTGAGAGTACCCCCTGTATCAGCCCCGAGCTTGCTGTAGTTAGCGTCTGAGGATGCCTATTTCAAAAGTTCCATGTTATTTCAAAAGTTCCATAGGATGCACGGCGCATTGGGGTTTCCAATGTGGGAAATGATGCGAGAACAAAAAATTGTTCAACGCTCAAGAAGTTATGGACGCAGCCAGCATATTGTATCAAATGGTTCTTAAAGAATAATGTTGGAAATGGGTTTGAGCTATCAATACCTTGATGTTGATCGAGTTTTGGACAAGAGAGGGCACGATGCCCCTACTCCCGCACCTTCGGAGTATTTTTTGACAACTAGTTGATCCTAGACCCCATCGCTGAGATACTCAAGCAGCGCCATCTGCAGCGTATTCAGAAAGTCTTTATGAATATCAATAGTTTGACAACGAATTATTGCAGTATCGTTGCCAAAAAGACGTTTTGGCCCCCACAACACCCTAGTAGATGTTCGCGTTAGGACGCTTCCGTATCCCTTGAGCCTGTTCTGGACAATGGGCACACGCTTTAGCTATAACCGAAATTTCATAGGTATAAAAGGCAAACTGTATAAAACCCAATCAAGAAGCAACATCGACGATCACACCCAATAAGAGTGAGACTGGGCTTGAAGAGGGTGCACATGTGGTTGACGACCCGGACAGTGTCGAGCACAACGACAATACAGCCAGGCCGGAGTACATGAACGAGTCTGACTCTGTTCACAGCGATACACCTCCAACTAACAAACGGGCTGCCATGTCGGGACGGACAACGTGGGTGCACATCAATTACCATAATCCGCTGATTTGACTATGAGCTTGATCCTGATGAAGACCAACTCCTATTGCACTTTAGTACTATTTATGAAGATGATAGCGGATACAAGGGAGCTGAAGAGGAAGGGAACCCCGACAATCTTTACGATACGCGAAGGCTTGGAGACGTCATTGACTTAAAGGGGGGCGGATTCCTTTCACCCAGCCAGGTAGCTTGAACAAGCGATTTCGGCCTGTATCTCCATCTAGCTTGCGCAATCATTCTGTGTCCCCATTTACAAGAGGAGCCCTTCCATCATCTATTGTCAAAGTAATTGGCCATTAGGTATTTCGATTTATAGAATGGAGAACTCGACATGAAATTGCTGCTGCCTACCGACTTGTACACTCACTTGTATGGTTCGGGGATCTACAACTAAATAGTTTTGAAACAAGGAAAACAAGACACAAGTCAAGAACATCTAGCAGTAGAGTTCAGGTTAAGACACGGGTTCTAGCTATCAGAAAGGCTCCGGTTACAATCTCGTGCAGGTCTCCAGATCGTATTACAAACAGAAGCCCAACAACAAGCCTCTGCACATTCACAGAAGCAAAATCCTGGGCAACCCAGTTCATTCTTGTATAGAACAAAGCTTTCAATGCTGTGCAACATCCCGACCTCCAGCCATTCCTAAAGCTCAAGAGTTTACGAAGTTTTACGGCCAAAGAGTATTTAGGACACGAACACGGATCGGTACGGAGTGCAAGGGTTGCTCGTTTGCATGAGATCTGAGTTGCACGTTATGCAAAATCGCAATAATCTGGATGGGCCTACGCAATGGGGGGGCTGTGGAAGTCTCTCTCACTAAGTGATCAGCTTTGGAGATCTGTTTTGACACTATCTACCCAGCCTTACTGCTTGCTCTTGAATTAAATGCCTCGGGCAAGTTCTTCTAGCACAATAGCAGAAGGCAAGTAATTTGATGTTCACAACCTTCCCTACGTCATTACTGTGAGATCTATAAACTGTGCGGTTTATGTCCAGGTTGAAGGCATCCCCCACAGGCACACAGATGATATTCGTGCTTTGATAGGACCAGTGGCTTTCTTGCCAAGGTTGTGGGTCTCTAACAATTCTACGAGTCTGGGGTATCTACATGCTACTTTCAATCTTCCCCCTCTCCATACCAGCACCCAGAGCACGATTGTCAGTCCTGGAGCCGCAGCCGAAGAGGAGAGGGACTCTCTGGTACAAATATGAGACAGCTCAATTAACGGCCTGAAGCCCATACGAGTCAATAAGCCCGAACTTAATGGACAAGTGGTGCTTGGCGAGAACTCAAGCAAATAGTTTATTGGCTACTTGGATAGTGTACCATACCATATCTGTCTATCCACAAGTATATTTCAGCTGAGGCTGAACATGAACATGTGAAGCCGGCACTGGGTGTCAAATTTGGGAGCGGGCTGATCCTAACCTAATAAAGATGCAGATTACAAGTCCATTTCACATGAAATCACACCGTACTTTTCTAGTCTAGCCAATAGCTCCTCGGCCTGGACACCACAACGTCACTCCACAGATGTCGCCGCTTACGCAATGAAGAAGATTGTCACGTTCTGAGCAACTGGAAGTCTATTAAAGCATGGAAGACTGAGATTCTTTCTACACACGGAAATCGTGCAGCAAGAATACTGAACAATATAGCAACGCTTTGGGCGGATACATTATGGTTGACGCCAGTGTCATTGTTTCTATTGTCATTGCTGTCATCTCTTTCCTCGGTACCCTTGTTGTTGCTTTCATCAGTCATGTCACAGCTCAAAAACTTGAGGCCAACCGCCATGACATGGACCAGAGGCTTGAAGAAATGCGAGAGGAGCGTCAAGATGCCCGCGACCTCGCGGCGCTGACCGCAAAGTATTCCCAGCCTCTGATGGTCGCTGCATACGAGCTTGAACATCGGTTGTACGAATTGCTCGAATATCCCATCAGCAAGGAGCACCTGGAGATGGAGGAAGGGCTTGAGGATATTAAGATATTCACCTGCTACAAGTTTGCAGTGTTCCTGGCGTGGACGCACATCCTCAAGTCGAAGACGCAGTACTTCTCTTTCGCAACCGACAGGAACCTTAGAAAGATCGGCGACTTGATTTTGCGAGTCAACGAGGAATTCGACCGACGCCGGGGAAACGATGGGCAAAACGTAGGAGTATGGCCAGGATCTCGAATCCTAGTCTCCGAGCGGATGATCAAGAATGCTTCGTACGAGAAGGAAGTTCCACTGGACACAATCGTGAAAGGGTACGACGAGTTTCGCAGCGAATGGAAGGCCCTGTTTAGGGACCCGATGGCGTATTTCTGCCAATGGATAGACGACATGCTGCTAGCTCGCAAAGAGCAAAGGCAGCACAAGGATGATGCATTGCGGTGCACACAACACAACCTGGTCGACATGGTACAATATTTGGACGATAACAAACTCTATCCTCATATGAGACGGGTTGAGGGGCCGTGGTTTTGCGACTGCACAGAGTGCAACCCGCAAGATCGTGAGAAACCTCTCGAGTACCGGGGAGATACTCGGCTCAATGACAGAGGATTGCGACCTTGGTATATCATCGACAAAGTGGATAGAGCATACGATGCTTCAGTCCCGATGAAGGCTGTGCGGGCGATGACTTCTACGACAGGTTTCAATCAGGCGCTTACTGGCCCAAAGAGTTAGGATTCCAAGGACACTTCTATAGTAGACTTAGCACCCTTGTATATACTATAATGAACCACCAGAGCGAACGTGTGGGTGATCGAAGCGAGTAGTTCAGAGAAGGCAGCGACGCTTTTGCTGGACCCTCACTCTCCTGCAGTCTCGTTGCCCTGCTAGGCCTACAAGCTGATATCAAATTCCTAGTTGAGTGAGATACAAACCCAAATGCTTGAACAATGAGGACTCTGGATAGGTACTTTCCCCTCATTATCGTGTCGGAATTTGTAAGCCACACGGCTTATGGAAAGCTTGAAGGTCGCGCGCGGGCATGTAGATCTCATGCTCTAATCGGTCTAGTGGCTCATCCCGCGCGGCTTGTGGGTCCAATATCAATCCTACCACATACGAGTTCTGGGCATACAGACGAGCCTCCATGCCAGCACCAAGACTGTGATTATCAATTCTCGAGAAAACGGCGGAATGCAAAGCCGCAGTCAACATAGAAAAGGATGCTCTGGTATAAATATGTAGGGTCCCGGTCTCCCCAAGAAACTCCCACACATTGGCTGTGAAATACCTTGGAATTCATTTCTCCATCAGCCATTCTTTTCAATCTTTAAAACCAAAACGACAATCAAATACAATGGCTACCAATCGTGTTGCGCTTATCCTTGGCGCCGGCCCCAGAATCGGCGCCTCCGTCGCTGAGAGATTTGCCAACGATGGCTACAACATCGCTGTTGCCTCTCGGAATGGAACCGGCAGCAAGAATTCGAAAGGTTTCCTCACCCTCAAGGCTGATTTCACTATACCAGAGTCCATTCCAGCTCTGTTCGAGGCAGTCAAGAAAGAGTTCCACAGCCTGCCTGGCGTCGTAATCTACAACGCAGCGTCATTCACGATGCCTCAAGATCAGACGTCCGTTCTCTCTGTGCCAGCGGACAAAGTTTTGTCGGACCTCAACGTTAATATTGTTAGTCCTTACATTGCGGCGCAATAGGCCGTCAGTGGATGGGAGACCCTCCCGGCGGAAATGAAGAAGACGTTCATTTACACGGGCAACATCTTGAACACGGTCGTGTTACCCATTCCAATGTTTTTGACTGGGGGCATGGGCAAGTCGGCCACGGCACACTGGATCGGCGTCGCCGACACATTGTACGCCGCCCGCGGGTTTAGGTAATTGTTTTTCCAGGTTCATAAATGGAACCTCGTTGCGAGTGCTTTGCTGATATTGTTTTTCTCGGGCATACAGATTCTTCTATGCAGACGAGCGCTTTGCCGACGGCAAATTGAAAGGGGGGAGCATCGATGGTCCAGCACATGCCGAATTCTACGCCCGGCTGGCGAAGCAAGACGGAAATGTGCCGTGGCATGCGACATTCGTGAAGGACACGGGTTATGCCAAATTCTAAAATGGGGGTTAGCTCGATGGTTGCAGTCCAACTATTGGGAGATACCTTACATCCTAGACAGTCAATCAAAGCCTCCATTACCTTGCACTCAACTGATCTAAACAAGTAACACTAGGTTCCCTTGACTTCGAAAACACGCGGCGAGATCGCGATTCGCAGGATTTCCCGCATTCTGGTTGCGCCATACATTCTCCATAATATCAAGGGCTTTGCGTACAGCGCCAAACATGCTCGGTGGCTGCAATGCATTTACCATTGGCCGCAACTGAACCTGCTCTAGCGGCCCTGCAAGACAGCCTGCCACACAGAACGGCCAGACTATGGTGCGCAATAACCTTGGTGGGGACAGTTGGAGACTGATCAGTTCCATGATTTGCCCTACGTGATGGCGCACCTCGACGCTTGCGGGTTGCCAGCCTGAGACGACAACGTAGAGATAGAGGAGCGCAGCGTGAGCCCACACACGGGTGACCAAGACCCTCTGGTCTGCGGGTATCTTTGGATACTGATAGCTATCTGCGGTGAACACGTCTAGTGGGTTGCTGATACCTCTAGAATTAATCTCGAGGCCAGTATCAAGCCGCTTGAGACTTGTTTCTAGCGAGGTTTTGATGAATGTGGCTTTGTGGACCAACTGCATGATGTCGAGATTTCCAGCGCTCTTGCATTGCTGTTTCCACGTGTCGAGCATGGCTATTTCCCCAATTTGCACCAGCACCCAGTTTTGGCAACCGACAGCAGTCTCAAGGTTGATAATGGGCTCAGAATTGTCAAAACGTCCAAGAAGGGCGTGGTGGAGCTCGTATAGTTTAGGCGGCTCTTGGAGCACCGTGCTGGCAACAATGTCATCTAATAGCAGAAGGGATGATGAAAAGCTAAAGGCTGCCTGTTCAGCGCTCGGCATCTGGATGGAGTGATCAGGAAGAGTCCAGGAAGACGGTCCCAAACGTGCCAAGACTGAGTTGAATCGTGCGTTGTGTGTTGCTGGCTCGTCCTCTTGAGCGCTGTCCATGAGTTGAATGAAAAGTGCCAGACTGGCGCTGAGGTGGGACTGGCAGTTGTCGAAGCTCAAGATAGAAATCTCGAAACGCTGTACCTGCATAATGCTTGCCATGATCCGCACAGCACCATGGATATGATCTCCAATGTTTGCTCCTTCAATGACCTGGAGTGATCTTCTTAAGACCTCAAAAGCGTCCCTGGTCTGGGAAAGCACAGTCTCCCAGGCCTTATCATGGTTGGCAGCCCCACGCGCAAGAGAGAAGAAATATGAGCTTTGGCATAGCGCCGCTTGTCGGACTACCGGACTGCTCATCATCATTTCTAGGATCCATGCTCTACCGCCTTGGAGAAGAGGAGGTTGGTAAAATGGGAACAGAAATGGGAGCATGTGTTCGATGTAGAACATGAGGAGGATGGTGTCTGAGGGCGTGAATGGTACATTCTCGGTAAGAAAGCTGGATGTAAGCGCACAAGAGGTTCCGCGCTGAAAGCTCATCGTTGGTAGCTCGGCACATGCCGGTGTGCTTCTACCGTTATGCCTGATCGACTTTTCGCGAGGAGGATCGTCGGGAGGAGTAGCCAGGGTCCTTAGTGTTGTTTGGGGAAACACACTCACTTCGTGGGTGCTGGCTTCTGAACTCGAGAAACGGTTTTCATGGGTATAGCCCGCAAGCTCTCCATTTCGCCGACGACGAGCTTTTTCTTTGACCTCCTGCTTGACTCGCTCGGCCATTGCTTCCTGTCTCACGCCGCCATCCATCCATTCCGGTTTCTCCTGGGTGTAGTGGCAGTCAATATGAAGCGTAGCGCAGCCACCACACAAGGGCCGCTTTTCATCGCACTTCTTTCGCCGGAGCCTGCAGGTCCAACACCCATTGAAACTCCTGAATGTTGTACTCTGGCTCGGTGCATGGGGCCCATCCATTGCCGGAGTCTCTGGTAACAGATTCGGCTATTGGTTTGTTGATACGCGTTCCCAGCTTCAACCGATACCACGGTATATCGAGAGCCGCTGTAGATAGAATGCGCCTTCCTCTGGTGTCGTGAAATAGCCTCTGTTATAGATCGGGTCAGCTGTTCAACAGAGAACGGCTGTACAGATACACATGAGATTGAATCTTCTCTTGTTAATCATGTCTGACAATGGACTTCATGTTACATACAGGATGGAGCTTCTGGTTTGATGGTTGTTGTTGAAGTGACAAAGAATTGTTTTGGGGAAGAAGTCTGGGGGCGTGAGTGCTGGCAATCCAAAACTGCAGGTGCGCTAGCGAGGCTGATGACTAATGTGGAAATGCTCAGAACTCTGCAGCTTGGTTCCATCACTCTCAAGTTTCTAAGTCTATCTGATTGTTTAGTTCCCATCTCTTTCGAGGGCGCAAGGTGGCGGGCGTTCGATAGGGGTCATCTTGCTAGACGCATGATTTCAATATGTGACGCATCTGAATAGCCCTGATTTGATGCATCGCTTGGGCATATTCGTCTCCGCTCTTCGTTGTTCGTGTTGTAGCCTGCACAGACAAAGTTTTGACGCTTGTGGCTGATTGTGTGGCGAAGAGTAGTGTTGGTGTGGCATAGACACTCTGCTGGAAACACTACACCTCAGTGTATTTGTACATGTGCCGCACTTCCAACGTCCGACTGTATGACTATTATTAACACCAAACACAGAGTGTGGCTCTGTACGGTGAGATGGACTGGCTAATAACCCATGAAGATTGTTGTCCAATCCTTCTCATCTGCTTGGCTTTGGTCGGAGCCTTCGATCCGTGCAAGAGAGACATACTGAGCATTCAATTGTTTCCAGTATTTCGGGAGGTTCTTTCCCCGGGCGGATTTGAGACTTTGCGGCGATTCCTTGCTCACCACGTGCGAATTAGATGTGGAAATCTTTCACGGAAACAGTGCTTCCCTGTACGAGAGGTAAACATCAGGTCTGTAAAACTCTACCTCAACCTTTTGTATAAAGTGAGGTTGAATGAACACTAGGACGTTACTTGCGCAACTCAACTCATTACACAATCTCCTATTGCGTTGCTTTTCTATTCTAACAAAATCGCAAAAACTGACAACAAAGTCTATACTACCAAATCTATTACCAACACACCTACGATGTACTTTTCCACTCTTCTCGCCTTCACAGCCCTCGCTGGATTGAGCGTTCAAGCCTACCCGATGGCCGTTACACCTTCTGTCCCAACCGAATCGTTTGCAGGTTTGGAACATCGTGTATGTAGTCAGTGATTCTTGGTTGTATCAACATAGACTAACTTGAAGAAGGATGCAAGCCCTGAGCCTAAAGCGGACCTCGTAAGTTCTCATATACATGGTATTCTGCACAGAATATGGCTGACTAGAAGAAGGATCCGATGTATGTTTATACCGAGAAATATGTAAGTTCTTCTGCAGATATTCTATCGTAAAGCATGTCTAACAAGACCTAGGAATACGCTCCCGGACCTCTTCGTAACCCCAGACCTACCAAAAGTGGCCTGACCGGAGAGAAGCTTCCAAGTCAGTTCGATAGCTTGTGTGGTGGCTTCACCGAACCCGGATCACTCGCGGAGAAATTGTGTTCCAAGATCAAAATACAAAGAGAAATGTATCACTCCAGCGGAGCTTCGCTAATCATTGTTATCAATTCTACCTGTGGCGTTCTGGATGCCTTCTCCGAGGATATAGCCGAGGGGCTGAGACTCGAATGCGAAGGCAATTAAAGAAAAGGAGGCGACCGCTGGAAGCGTACACGGTGGCCTCTGATCAAATCTCCAGTTGGAACTCCGCATCAAGTTTGATAGGTTAGCTTTTCTGCATTATGGTTCGAAGAGGAGTTATGCGAGCACAGTGAAGGAGATGACTTGACAACTTTGGGGATATGTGTTGGGGCTCACCACATTCACTTGGTTTTATTTTTTGGCTAAAATTCCTGGTTATTTCGCATCCTGTCTTAAGTCTTTTGTTTTACATCACTCGTTTTGCTTGTTGCTTATATTCAAAAATATCAATCGTTTCTATTATGCGTGGAAGGGAATTTTGAAAGACAGCTGTTATGCGATTGATGGTTCTCAATTCTAGAGATGCGCATCATGGTAGCTGCGGTAATCTTGTTACCAGAAGAATGAAGTGCTCGAAAATACTGACTTTGGTGATGGGAAATCAACTACTACAACCAAAAGCACAACCTTGGTGATTAATAGAAGACGTTACATTGTATAGATTTATATTAAATGTTGTTAATACCCCCAATAGCTCCTATCAAGATTACCTCATACGACAATCACTCCCGGTTTCTTATCATCAAGGTTATTGTTGTCGTCACTCTTGTGATCGTGGTGGGTGTTGTCGTCCACCTTTCTATCTGTGACCCTCGCAACGGCTTCGATAATAGTATCCCTTACGTCTTCTCCGTCAATAATCGCAGCCATTTCTTCGAGCGAAGAGCCGGAGGTTTCAATGAACAGGAAATAGACAATGACCAATTCGACAAAAATCCAAAGATCATATACGATATAGTCTAATCTGTCAGAGGATGTAACAACGAATCGATGAGCGGGTTCATACATTTCCACTTGATTCCCTCCAGTGCGATGGGGTCCGCATACTGATTGAAGATGAGAGCGCAAGAAACGAAGAGATTGTACAATACAAGTCCCTATCATAGTCAGCATGTCTCTGGGGAATCAAAAAGGACAGAACGAACTTTTGCTCGGAGCTCATACGGCAAAATCTCAACGACATAGGTAACCTGTAGCGGTGCCCATGCAATGTTGAAAGAGGCATTGTATAAAAATATCATGGCAAGCACTCCCTTAGCCAGACCGGCCGAGCCTACACCGCCTCCATCGACTTGCTGCTCGTATGTAGATTCCAATGCAGTCCAGACAATAAAGCAGGCTAACATGAGGATAGTCGAGGTCAGGAACATAGTCCGGCGCTTGAACTTGTTGACGAGGAGTGAGAAGACGATGGATGTAACAAGGTTCCATATGGTGAGAATCCCGTTGATGAGGGTTTGCGTCTCCTGGGAAGTATAGCCAATAGAATTGAGAATCAAACTCAGATAGTACGAGATCAGGCCGTTACCAGACCATTGCGAGAAGAAACCAACAGCTAGAATGATGAAGAAGCGAAGGCGATTGCCACGGGTCTTGAAGAAGGACAGGTAGGAGGTGTTGTTTTTGGATGACCTTTCGATTCGAATTGCCTCCTTGATTTCCTCCAGCTCGACAAGAACGATAGCGTTGTTGGGGTCACCATCTGCGTGGTACTGGAAAGATTAGCACTTTACCTACGGCCTCCAGAGGCCCACACTTACCCTGGTGGTGATAGTTCTCGCTTCATCAAACCGGTCTTTGCTAACGAGCCATCTGGGAGATTCCACAATCCACCAAAAGCAGCACACCTGAATTATACTGGATAGTGCTTGAAGGATGGAGGGAATTCTCCATGCCCAGTTGTTCGTGATGCGGAACGTGCCATATGTCGTCCAAGCGGCTACGATAGCGCCTAAACTCCAAAGAGAGTTGTAGATACTGACCATAGGCGCTTTCTGGGTTGGAAATGCAAGCTCCATAATAAGAATGGGAGCCGCTGTGATGTTGAATCCAAGCCCAAAGCCGATGATTCCACGAGCTGCAATAAACATGCCATCTGAACAAGTCAGTCAGCCTGGCTCTGAGTAAAGTGGTGCATAATCTAGAACTCACTGTTTTGGGCTCCACCCTGCAGTCCAGTACCGAGTAAGATGATGGTGGCTCCAAACACAAGTGTCTTCTTACGCCCGAAATAGTCACAGGCAAAAGCACAAAACGGAAGCGAGACCAATTGTCCAACATTTTGGATGGCATTCAGCAAGGCCAGAGTATCTGCGCCAGGCTGATGGAAGAAGTTTTTCCACTCATCCAGCGATTGCAATCCGTCTGATGTGGTGTCAGTCACTGCTCGGTGAAAATCGGGAATATGAGCAGCTTACTCATCATCGATCCATCATAACCTGTCGCATACGATGATATCTGGCAGAGAACGAGGAGAAGATTGATCGTGATGATACCCCTGTCCGCGAACCACCCTGTGTTCCGACCCATCAGGGCCTGATCCATTGTAGCAGGTGCAGTAACGGACGACATGTTTGGGACTGTGGTGTCGTGTGCTAAGGGTGGATGTGGATCTGCTGGGGGGCCGGTGTCGAGAATATGTACATGTCCTGACGTTGGGGTCATGGCACGACCAACGTAGACAGTCTGGACTTTGAACTGGACACGTGATGCATTGTTACCTCGCTATCTTTTGCGAGTTAACGAGGCGCGTATCGTGCTGGGATGGCAGGTTCTCCACACGAAATTGCCGAGTTTACCGGGTTTGCCGGATTTCCGCATTCACCGATATTAGGAGCTGTCCGACCTCAGGGGGCGATCTCAGGCGACGAACTCCCAATTACCACTTCCCTGATTCATCCATGGCCTGATAACCATTTCCACGCTGATCCCATGCCTCAATTTCCTGGTAACGTATTTCTACTGTGGGGACGTTAATCCAAGCTTCGGCCACTAGCTGGACTACGCTGTATTCGGGGTCCATGAATAGCCTCATGGGTTGGGACAGTGTAATAGCCGATGTGAACGTGAGGTTTAAAGATCCCTCCGTCGCGAACTATGAAGAAGAATCCGGCTCTTCGAAGTGTTTGTCCGACTTGCAGCATTTGGTGCCCTCGCGACCATGCGTCCCTCTCAGCTTCTCACCAGTATGGTGTCGGCTATGGCCTTCACGTCAGTGGCGTCGAAATCGGTGACAGCAAAGCCTAAGCTGTCATCGTCTGCGCAGGACTACTTCGACTTTTCAATGGAGCTTGGTGACCTTAGATACGATGCCAGCTACAATTACATATGGTACAACGACAACGGACCATGGTCAACTCGCTTCACGGCATGGTATATTCCCGGTCTCTTGTACCGCAACAAGGGACAGGATCGAGCGAATGCGCAGAAGTCGCTGCGTGCCTTGTAAATTGCATGGCTGTTATCAACCGATTGAAACTAACATTTGTAGGATTGATATTCAAATGAACGAGAACTTCACGTCGCCCTGGTATACGGACTACAAGCTGTCCCCTGATGAGCCAAACCCAACGTATATTGGGGATTTGTATCCCCAGGAGATCTATGTGAGCAGTTCGATTCTTACGAAATAATGCCGTGTTGACATTCCCCAGGCCACATACGACGCGAACTGGAGGGCCTTCATTAGTTCCGCTATGGTTCAGACTGTTGCTGAGTTCGAGCATTTGCTCAATCCTCAGCTTGTCAAAGACATCGAAGCATCACTGTCACTTGCTGCTATTAGCGAGATGCGACGAAATGGCACACCACCAGATAACTTGATTTTGGGGTACACAAACCCAAACCTATTGGGAGTTTTCATGATCGGGTGGCTCGGGGAGCGCCTCCAAAACCAAACATTCATCGACTTCGCCAACACGAAAGGCACAGAGCTCCATGCACTATTCACGGCAAATGGCACCAACACATTCACTGAGTACAATTGCCCAACCTACTACGGTGAGGACGTCTTCGCGCTCGCATCAGCAATCAAATATGGGATGAAGAACTCAACATTGACTAAGCACGCTCCTTTCATGTTGGCGGAACTGTGGAAGGACGTTGCGGATCACTACAATCCTTATCTCGGCAACATGGCAGGCCCCTACGATCGAGCTTATGCCCGTGACATGCCCACACATAGCGCGATTCTAGGACAATACTGGTGGGGAATGTTTGGATACGAGAAAGCCCCCGTACCATGGAAGGGCAACGACGACTTCCGGTATGATTTGGCTCAGGGCCCGTCTCTAGCGCTTATTATGTCCACCGTCAAGGCTGTCATCACATCAGATATCAAGAAGAAGTTGTTCACCCCCATCAAGGGTGAGCGTCTGCTTAAGAAGATTATCCGCGAAGATCTCAACACCGATGTTCTCCGCTACGCCGACTCATGGTTAACCAACGAGATGATGATAGGCGGAGAAACGCTTGCCGAAGATATCAACCGTGGCAAGCAATTCACTCCTGCTATCGTTCACTGGGCTTCTGATCCTTCGCACATCCCTTTCCCATATGGTGGCTGGTTCTCTCTGTATCCCACTGCGTCAACCATTACGACGAACGTCACTGCCCGCAGCCTTGTCGTCTCTTACCCAAACACAACCCAAGATGGCACCAACGTGTTTACCTACATGATCTCTGGCATCCCGCCAACGTGGAATCTTGCCGGCAATGTGGTTGATGGGTTTACCAAGTTGCCTTGCCTGAGCGTAAACGTGAGTGCCCCTGGACTAGAGAGGCAGTTGACAAACTACTACAGGAATGTGATCAGCAATCAGTATTATTATAATGTTACATACACAGTTCCAGCGGGCTTTACTGGGGTACCTACGATGGGATTCACGTTGGAGTATACTTGTTAATTGGATGAGGGAGGCTCGGGAGTCATCTATGAACTGTAGTCCGAAGCTTCTACATACGTTGTTCTATATGAATGAGTATGCTTTTTGATATCTTCTTATTCCTAATGTGTTCTTTCTGTTCATAGGTAACTTGATGAATAATCTTACTAGCTCTGATGCCCAACCTTCATTCAAAAACGAACCCATCATACCAAAAACGCCCGGTCTCGTGCATTCCCGACCTGAAAGCCCTCGATTCCAAACGCATTTCGACATGCCCCCTTTGTCTGAGGCTATTATAAGTGCCAAAGATAATTCCCCAATTTACAAGGCCACCATGTTCATTCATGAACTCAATCCTAGGGTAACCAAACATGTCGCAATGATCGTAGGCATAACATCCATGCCTTGAGCCCACGCGACCCTCCCCGGATCATCCCAACTGCATTTGATGAACATGTGGAGAACACAATGGCCGGGAAATACGACACACGCAATGCGCTAGGGGTGATGGTCCATGCATCCGGCAAACCTAGGTACCGGTAATCTGCAACAATCCCCGGCTTGCCACCCTCGGCATTCTCACTCCCGTTTCCTGCATGGTTATCTCGCACTTGTAGCCTGTGATACGACCGCAGTATATGGGTCAGAAATGGTAATGTCAGAACATAGTAGTTCTTCAAGCCTGGCCGACAAAACGGCCAACCAAAACGCCGGACTCTTTGGCCGCTGGGGCCTCCACTGGAAATGTCTGTTTCGGCACCCTTCAAGACTGAATTCGGACAGTCCCCATGATAGAAAGCCAGGCGTTTGCAGTTATCATTTGGTCTTGCCTCTGAGGTGTGCATTTTGATAACCCCAGTACAATGGTATTTTCTTGGTTTCGGAGACTACGTGGCCCAGCTTTACCCATGAAAAAGAAGGAAGAGGATAGATGCACAGAGAAATTGAGTGGGCAGTCAAGCCCAGAGGCCGAGTCTCAAAAGCAAGAGGGGATACGAGATGTGGCAGAAAGAATTGCTGCAGAATTTGAGTTCTCAGATAAGGACATTGGGAGAGCTGTAGCGGGATTTGTGAGGCAGATGAGTACGTTATCCTAGTAGACCACGACATATCATCATTGAATCAAGTATGCTGATACAATAGCAGATGACGGATTAATTGGCCAAGGCAGAACTATAGAACAACTCCCGTCATTCGTCACCGAACTTCCGACTGGTCTCGAAAAAGTAGGTAAGCTCTTCTCCGCTCCTGAAAAGGAATTCACCTGACCGAAAAAGGGGACATATCTGGCAGTAGATTTAGGTGGAACAAACATTCGGGTCTGCTCAGTGACCCTGAATGGAGATAGAACATACTCTTTGCGCCAGGATAAAGTACCCATTCTGACTACATTGATGACTTCCAACACATCAAACGGCCTCTTCAACTTCATTGCTCACAACGTTGAAGACTTCCTAAGAAACAATTATCCCAAATCACTGATGGACAACACCGAACGCCCCAGCGAGGGAAAAGACGTATTCAATCTTGGGTTTACCTTTAGCCATGCTATCAATCAACTGAACATCAATAAGGGGACTCTAATGAGATAGAGCAAGGGATTCGACATTGACGGGGTTGTCGGTCAAGATATATGCGCTCTGCTTCAGACCGCTTTGAACGAACTGACACTTCCTGTCCACGTCACCGCACTCGTGAACGACACTGTCGGAACACTGATGGCACAAGCCTACGTATCGCCAAAATCATCAAACACTGTCCTGGGCGCGGTATTCGGTACCGGAACGAATGGCGCATATGTGGAAGAGGCATCCAAAGTCACGAAACTCAACAGTGACCAGAAGGAGAAGGAAGGAATCATAGTGATCAACTCGGAATGGGGCAACTTTGACCAGAGTCTGGAATACCTACCTACGACGATCTACGATAAAGTAATTGATACCACTAGCGTCAATCCTGGATTCGAGATATTTGAAAAGTGTATTTCTGGGATGTATCTCGGCGAGATACTTCGGCTGGTAATCTCATCGCTCATCAATAATCCGAATGTCAATCTTTTCGCTGGATTGCTAATACCTGTATCATCAAAGCTGTATGTACAATGGGGTCTGGACAGCTCTTTGTTGGCTAACCTCGAGAGCGATACAACACGGGACCTGTCGTATAGTATCAAACAGATCCAGCACTGGACCGGAATCACCAGCGTCAGTTTCGAAGACGCCCAAGCCTTGCGCACTATATCACATGCAATTGGGAGGCGATCTGCGAGATTGAGTGCTGTTGCGCTAGGGGCCGTGATTTTGCAGACCAGTTCGTTGGAGGGAAATTTAGAAGGAAAGAGGGTTGACATAGGGGTCGACGGCTCACTCATCGAGTTGTATCCTGGATTTGTGGCAGAGTTAATAGGCGCACTAAGAGCTATTGAGAAGATTGGAGTAATGGAGCGCATGGTTGATATAGTAGTAGCAAAGGATGGAAGTGGAGTTGGCGCCGCGCTCGCTGCGCATGTTGCTGCAAAGCAGATAGCACCCCCAAAAGTACACTCTTAATGAGAATTTTCTCGACAGCCTCTCAGCGCGAATGCCTCGATTCAAGTCTATCCTCATAAGAATGCTGTTTAACCCTACCCTGCGTGCACGTGATTTAGGTTTACCGCGGCTTCCAAGGTTTAAAGTCGAGCTAACGGAGTCTCCACTCTACCTCGACGCGTTACAGCAACGCGACCTTCTCATCATAATCTCTCCACCCCAAGTCTCCAAGCGTACCGACCTCGCTCATCGCTATGAGCAGCAACGAAAGCAGTGGAAATAAAAACAGGGCGGGCGCCCGGCCCACCAAGGCATGCAGTACGTTCCTTTCCACACTTGTGAAATACATATCTGATTGATCTTGAAGTGGGATGTCACAAGCAGAAGGTGCGTCGCTATATGCATGTGATGTGACATCCATCATAATGCTGATCAGCTGCAGATGAAGTGTGAACCTGAACGAGGGGGGCCGTGTAGACGCTGTCGGATCAGCAAAACAGAATGTGTCTTCAAGCCTCAAGTCAATGCACGTCAGCCTGATGCAGAAATACAACCACCTAACTTCTCTGGATCAGAAGACACATCACCTGCTGTGTTAGCTCGGCTTGCTGCAATTGAAACCGTACTCGGCATAAGGGGCGGTCCCGCAAGCCCTACGCTAAGTGCACTCTCGTCCAACAGAACATTCGGTGCCGCCCAAATTGGCGAGGATGAAGGCGATCCAGTTCTTAGTGGGCTATGGCAGGCAACTGCAAACTTGAGGAGGTTTACCGATCCCCAAAACGTGAAAGTTTGGTCTCGTTCCGTGGTATCGCAGCTGTGGTTCTCGTGAGTTGAACCCTCACTGTAGCGCCTGAAACACTGAATCTAATCTTACAGTTTCTATGCAAATATGGAAGGCCTACACTTTCAATCTGAAAAAGAAGCTTCGAAGAATCCAACTCCATTGCTATTAGCAGCTATCCTGTACGTTTCATCGCTGCATCACACTTCGAGGGACCTAGCTGTTTTAGCTCCGGAGTATTTTCTAGCAACATGCAGCGCAATTGCTGAACTCTCGATCCCATCAGCCTTGAGGCGCTCTGGTAACATGCAGATCGACAAGAATTTACCTCCATCAACGGCTGAACAAAATGCATTTCAAAATGTCCTCGGCCTAATTCTCGCTGGGCTCATCTCAGAAGCTTTCGTTGATCTTACGGGCACATGGATTGCCATTGCTTACCGCTTGACATTAGACCACTGTCCAGTTTACATCGATGAAATAGCGAGTAAATGGAGACAGCTTTTTTCTGGACTTCAGGTGATAATTACGTCTTTCATGTTAACCTAAGAGTGCTAAAGGTGTATAGATTATCGACCTTGAGCACGCATCACTGCATCTATCTTGCACAGTGATTCCTTTGAAGGCGCCTCTACCATCCTTACGGCAGCTGCAGAGCTTCTCGGAAGATCCTTTCTACCGGCTGACCGAGATGATGCATACCGGTCTGGGCTATTTTACAGGTCGCGGGTTGCCTACCATCTGGTCCTTTGTATCACCGAGCCAAGAGGAAGGTGGTGTTACTTATAATTTCCCATTCACAGATACGGATGCACAAGTTATCAGAGAATGGGCAAAGAACTTGGACGGCTGGCTTGTAAGCTCGAATCGTAAGTTGGTTGAAGCATAAAAAGTTATTGTTGACTAACCGTCGAAGGGCCGACCAACACAGAATACGAAAAAATCCAAATTAGACGGCAGTACAACTTACATAGATTATTAGTGCTTTCAATATATCATCCTGCGCGAGGATTTGATCTTTTCGCGAACAACGTCGCATCAGCGGAGCGCCATGAGCTCTTGCTGTCTGCCAGAGCAACATTGAGAATGCAGAATGACGACCAGGGTATCTGGGCAAATTGGGACCTCGTTGTACGTTACAAAGAAGATATATCCTTGGCATTTAGTAACCAGCGTCCAGATGATTACGTGGGCGGCGATTCTCGTGCTTCAAGGCTTAGATGGAGGGGTCGGAGAGCATGGAGGTACGTTCGGAAACCCTATCAGGTTTGAAAGCTAACACAATCCAGATCTAATGCTGGTACAAGGCCACCTCAATAAACTGCAGAGGACTCTTCGACCCGCCCCCAGCCTTCACCATACTCTCGCCCACAGGCTCAAGACGTGGCTCCAAAACATGCACACACCTCCGACGTCATTCCTCCCCCAGCCAGAGTTCAACCCATCGTGGTCGCTCTTTGATCAGAATAGCATTCAGCTCGCTTCAGGGCCATATTATCAACAAGAAACGTCAGACAGCTGGCCTTCAAATATTTACACTCGACTCTTTGGTAATGTCGCCATGGAACAAACGGGTAACGATGTCAACAACTTGCAATGAAGAAAAGAATTTGATTGAATTACACTGTCATAGCAGGGCCACTAAATCTGGATCCCATTCTATCGAATGGTAGATCCTCAGGCGCGAACATTAGCGATCTATTTTCAAAAGCTGGCAACCTAGACGCCATGCTGTCTGGATAAAGATCGGGAGTGACGGCTCTGGATGGGGGCTTGCTGGGCGGCGCTAGACGCTCGACGCTTATCTCTGGGACAGGAGCGCGCATCTGAACTGATATGGGGATCGCCTGGGTAATGCCAAACCGGTTGGACACCTCCTCAATGCTCTTGAAGTACTAATAGAAGTTAGCTCAGGAATCCAGTCCAATTGGTTAGGTGTCTACCTTGACAGTCTTGACCCGCAATTCCAGCGTTGCGTCCTCATCACAAACGACCATAGAATGCGGGTGTAATTGGAGGGCTGATAGCGTCCACATGTGGTTGACTCCTCCTTCGATGCACTTTTGCAGCGCCAAAGACTTTCCAGCTCCTGTCACAATAATAACGACTTCTCGCGCCTATTATCCAGCTGTCAGCAATTTACTTATATTAGGGCAGATGGATGCATACGTCAAGAATTGTTTAGACGCCAACAGTCAAGGCCATTTTTGGAACCAGCTCTAAATCCCCACCAAAGAACCTCGAATTTGCCACCACAGTGTCATACGCCAGCGTTTTGACCCTCGTACGGCTCGCCAAACTTGAGCCCGGCTCATTGAACGCGATATGTCCATCAGCACCAATTCCGCCCAGGAACAGGTCAATCCCACCAACGGCTTTAATCATGGCCTCATATGATGCGCACTCGGCTTCTAGATCCAGTGCGTTTCCATTCAAGATGTTGATCTGTGATTGAGGCACATCTACGTGCGAGAAGAAATGCTGGAACATGAAAGAGTGGTAACTTTCAGGGTGATCACGGTCGAGCCCGATGTACTCGTCCTAGGTCGTGTTAGCCATTTGAGGTGGTAGCCGCCCACAAGAGCACAAACCATGTTGAACGTGATGACATTTTTGAAGGAAATGTCGCCTGCGCGATGCCGTTCCACTAGCGTTTTGTATATGAGCAAAGGACTGCTTCCAGTTGGCAGACCCAACACGAATGGTCTTGCGGAAGTTGGGGCAAATTTGTTTATTCGATCTTTGGCGATTAGAATATACCATACAAGCTTGTTGTTTACGGCTTACTAATGATATACTGTGCAACATGCTGGGAAGCAGCTAGCTTCTCGTCCCGGATGACTAGTCTCATGGTAGAAATATTGGAGAAGTTATGGTTTAGTGTTTTGCTTAGCCACTGGTTGTTTGCGGACCCAGAGCATTATCAGGTATTCTCATATCATTGTTAAATCGCTATCCAGTTTCATCATCCACCAATTTGGTGTCCAGATCATCCGGCGAAATTTCCGGCAAACCTGGGAGATAGCCGGCCAATCCCCCGCGCCTTTTCTAGCTTCAACGCCGTACCAGCGGACAAAGGGTCCACTCGATTTCCTGTCAGAGATGACTCGTGGCAGGTACGCGAACTTTCAGTCAACAATGACCTCTGTACCGGAATCGTCCCCAAGTCTGCTTCAACTCTGCCAGGATGGCGTCCAAAATTTTCCCTCCAGCCAAACCAGGTTGGAATAATCTCTCTGTCATTCATCGTAGCGCCCTACCAGCACGATCCCATTTCTTCAATTACACGAATGAAATCGATGCCTGGAGATATGATGTTTCTAAGGCGATGAAAAATTTGTGAAAATATAGTACCTTAGCAGATCTGCATGTTGTTAAATTTGCATTAGCAGCAGCAACGTTGTCATTGTAGGAGAGTGAAGAGTTGCTTGGAAGGAGCCGCTCGCCTCCCTCACACAGCATGGCGGAAGTGCAAATAGCGACCTCTGATTGGCTGAAATCCTCACCAGCCACAGCTCACGTACGTAGCGTGTCATTTAGTACAACCTCCCCGGCCACTTCCGTTTGCCGGCTGAGCCTGCTGAGATCAACCGCGATGTGCGTTGCCAACCCTTCATCCAGTCGCGTACTTCGCCAGTGTATTCCATCAGACTGCAGCAGAAGCATAGCATCGGTAGTGCTTCATATAATTCGAAGATAGAAGTGATGGCATTGGTGCTTCTAGTACAGCTTCACACGAGAAGAGCCCTACAGTTCGTGCATGTTGGATCCTATGCAGAACAAGATCCCCAATTACCAGAAATGCCAAATAAGATTAAGGAGAGTAAGGAAACAAAGGCGAGTTTTTCTACTCCAAAGTCCCTCTTTACGTCATTTTCATTGCGTGTAGTGCTCTGCGTTTAGAGATCTGCTGCTCCAGCGAAGCAATCTGTATTAGTCCGTCAGTCTGCATGTAAAACCACGACAGGGAGACCAGAATATCATAGGAACACTAACCAGTCTCGCAGAAGTGCCTACAGGAGGGCATCCGGGTCTAAGGCAGAACTGTTTTCTAAGTTAACAAGTTGCACATAGGTAACACAAATTTGACCTACTCGGCAGGCCCACCAACTGCAACACTGCATCTCGCCACGCCGTGAACCACGCCGCTCCCATGGCTGCTGCCGGAGCCGCTATAGTAGTAGTCATGTTGACGAATGCGGCAAAATTCTGGACCCAGCCATGCTCAACCATACACTCTGGTGTGTCACCTAACTGCGCCATCTGGATTGCACCTGATACAGGAACGAAGGCGAAGAAGCTGCGAGACGAGTCCTCGAGAAAGATCCTGCCCTGTTGTTGGATGTAGAGGGCCAGTGGTTCACAAAATCGGGGAGGTGCGGGTGCGGTAAAGACGAGGTAGCCCCGGAGACCTGGGGCTGAGGTCATTGTTGCGGTTCTAATGGCTCTGATGGTTCCGATAGCTTCGACTCAACTATAGAGATTATAAGATATAATTATTGGAAGAGACACTCTTAAAGAAAATTGTCAAGACACTGTCTCTGGTCAAAATAAAGGCACTGTCTCTGGTTAAACTAAAGACACTTGTCTCCGGCAGTTCAGCTAACAAGGACATAGCCAATATGCCACAAATCCAAGCGCAAATTAAACAAAGAAGTAAGGAAGAGAAGTCTCTTTGAGAAACTTGACCACTGTGTTATCAACTGGATCTAATTCTTGACCCACGCGAGTCTCAAAGAATGTCTTGTCTTCTAGCAAACTTACAGGACGCATGTACAGAGTAATTACATCGGTCCAAGCAGGAAGCCATCCAGCAGACCCCCAATCGATGATGGTAACGTCATAATCAGTGCTTTGGTTTACCTGCTTGACAACGATGTTCTCAATCTTGAGGTCCAGGTGCGTGAAAGTGGGTCGCTGGCCCTTGGGTGGACATCGTAATAACGTAGATTTGAATACTTTTAGTTCCGCTATGTAGGGTTCCACATCCTTTATCCAGCCTTGGGCCAACATAAGGGCGGTCGCTGCCTCTGCAGCTTTATACATGGCGTCAACGAGCGCTTGGTAGGATAGATAGGGTCCATTTATCTCTTTCAAGTCGGTCATAAACATAAGGTTGTCGGAAGCAAAGCCCTTTTCACCAACGCGGCCGTAATATGGGTCCGGTCCTGGTTGGGGGAGATTCCTAAATTCCTTTAGCTGCGAGCCGAGCTTTGAGCAAATGATTGCTTTAGATTCGCCAGGAAGCGATGACCAGAGATCTTTGCTCATTGTCTGTCCCTTAACATAATCCATAACAATGTAGTGGTACACTGGAAGCGGCCTAGAGTACATTGCTAGTGTGCGAAGCTGGAGGGGATCAGCACCATGATAAGAATACACGGCATAAACGCGTTGGCTTTTTACTGAATTGCAGCTATTGAGGAATAGAAGGGTCTCTGCCTCCTCCAACAATCTGCGACAGTCCGAGACCTTTACTAGATACCTATCGAAAACTTGAAAAGTATATGATCGCCTTCCGTATAATTTTACAAGAGGCTTCCTATGCTTTACGACATCCTCGGCGGTTGGAAGCGGCGGGTTGAAGGTTCCAGGCAGTTGGAATGGGAACTTAATGCTTAGACCATCGAGACAACGCTTAGCTTGAGACCGCTCCAACATTGCTTTTATGGGGTCAGTGATCCTGAAGTGTTTGATCATGATCTCTTCAATAGATTCCATAATTCTTGAGGGTGGATGGAGATGTAGTTAGTTAGATAATTAATTGCACTTAGGCAATCTGCGGAATGAGTGAGGATTTATACAAAGTGGTACAAGGAGAGAAAGTAAAGATAACGTACCTAGCAAGCGAGCGGCGCAGGCAAGTGAGTGGCGCACCCCACCAACTTTTCGCGACGCATCACCTATTAACTACAATGTCTCCACCAACACCTCTTCAATCGCCCTGCAACGAAGCAGATATTATCCTAGCTATCTCAGCTATCAACCAGAATCAGATCCAGAGTGGGCGACGCGCTGCTGCTACATTTAGCGTCCCTGAAACTACACTCCGCTGCCAACGCGCTGGAACTGCTGCACAACGTAATTGTGAGCCTAAATCAAAGAAGCTTACCAAGCTAGAAGAGGAGGTTATTGTTGGATATATACTTGACCTAGATTTGTGAGGCTTTGCGCCCTCTCTAGGTGCTGTATAAGATATAGTAAATAAGCTGCTTGCTGAGCGTGGTGCTAGCTAGGTAGGTACTAAATCGTATCAGCCGACGCACGGTCTCGCCTCGCGCACACTTCCGCCGGAATTTACCAAATTGCAATATTATTGTAACTTCATCAATATGGACCGTATCGACGAAGCGCTTACACATTTAGAATCCCTAGATCCAGGAGAATCAATTAATATTACTACAATCATAAAAGTCTATAGCGTTGAAAGAAGTAGGCTATCTAAGCACTGGTGAGGTATCCAGGGTACTTATGCCGCACAGTACGAAAATTAACGACTACTCAATAATCAGCAAGAGAAGGAGCTTATAAAGTATATCAATCACCTCTGTAACCATAGCCTGCTACCTACAAAGCAGTGGCTGCGTAACTTTACCTCAGAGATTACTAGCAGAGAAGTAGGTAAAGCCTGGCCAGCTCGCTTCCTCAACTAGCACAAGACTTCTCTAGTTTCTTACTAGACCTTTGGCCTGGATTAAGATAGGAAGAGAGCTGATTCAGCCTTCAAATATAAGCTCTACTTTAAGCTTCTTTAGAAGAAGATATAAGAGTATTAGATTAAGCCACAGCATATATATAATATAGATAAGAAGGGCTACCTTATTAGTATACTCTCAAGGACAAAGTAAATCTTCTCTAAGTAGAAGTATAATAAAGGTAGCCTTAAGTAGGTGATACAGGATAGCAATTGTAAGTAGATCACCTATATTACCTATATCTGTGCTAATAGCTCTGCCCTACCTCTAAGCCTTATCTATTAAGCTATAACTAGTAATATTTAAGATAGCTAGCTACAAGACTTTAATCCAGCTTAATATACTACCTTCTTCGCCTTATCTCCTACAGGCTGGATGAATAATAAGCTAGGCCTATGCTAGCTAGAATAGGTATCCAACTTAAGAATAAAGAAGGCAGCTAGGTAAGTATATAGGCTCTTAATTCTAGATAGCTATAGATCTTATATATCTATAAAGTTCATTAACTACTATAACTAGAATTGGATTCTACTTACAGTCTATCTACCTTACTTAACTTATACTCTATAGCCTCTTAATATAGCCTTATTTAAGCTACTAGCTATAGCCTACTTAGATATACTAGTAAGCTTTATATACGAATTAATAGGATTTACTACTCTTACTAAGTAAGACTTCTTTTATCTATTTAATAAGGCCTAGGAGATCTTATTTACAAAGAAGAATATACTCTCTAGCTTTAAAGCCTATAGTATAGAGCTATTTAACCCTAAGATAGTCCTTACTTAGTTTAGTAAGCCTACTATAAGTAGGCCTTCTTCTAGTAAAAGCTCTTAGTTAGCTATTACTACTTAAGACTAGAGGCATATAGAAAAGCTTCTATAAGGAGTAGTTAGTAATATATATAACTAATAGGCTTAGAAGCTTAGTAACACAATCTACAGTCTCTTAGTCCAGGTAATAACTCTCTAGATAGAGAATTAAGGCCTAAGTAGAGCTCTACTTAATAAGAAGAAGAAGAGGAAGCATAGCAAGGCTCTTTTACTTAAACCTCCTATATAATATAATAGTAGAGCTATATTCTATAGCCCTTAAAAGGTCCAATAAGCTTATAAATAATAGGCTGAGAAGGATATTACAGTAGAGCTTATATGCACTTAAAAAGAAGAGAAGACTAGACTTAAGATATTAGAGAAGCTTAAGAAGGCTTAGATAGCTAAGGAGAAGAGGCATGTAAAGGTAGCTACAAAGGAAGTAAGAGAGAGAGAGCTTAAGTAAAAGTAACTTTAGAGGTAGGAAGCTTAGCTTACTAAGTAGGCTAACCAGCAACTTCAAAACAACTCTAAGGCAGCTAGAAAGGTTACTAGGCCTCCTTAAGCTTATATTAGTATATTAGGGCAGGTGGTTAATAAGCAATTAATTATAGAAGTGGTAGAGTTACTACAGCAGGAAAATTAATAAGGTTAAGCTATTAAGCTCCCTAATTGGTATTGTAACTAGCTAGTATATATAATAGAATTGCCGTAGTTCATTTCCTACTCTATTAACTCTCTAGCTATATTAATCAATTATTTAATACTATATGCCCTTATTTGTAGAGGGGCTGTATAGCAAATTCTATGCGTTAGATAAGACTATATGCTAGCTGATACAATTTAGTAAGAAGTAGCCTAGGAACCTTATTAACTAGATAGAAAGCCTTGCTATATAATTCAATCAACTATATAATTAATAGAGAGCCCTCTATAAGGATCCTAAGACTATTAAGGCCTAGTTTAAGCTTATAGTATATATAAAGGCTATATATAGTATCTGTAATAAGGATACCTATAACTTTAATAAAGCTAGCTTTCTAATAGGTAAGATATCCTCTTAGCTTAATATTACTAGCTTAGAGAGATACAGCTAGCTAAAGGCTATATAGCTAGGTAATTATAAGTGGGTTAGTGTAATCTAGGGAATTAATACTACTAGATAGCTAATCCTACTATTTATTATCTTTATAGGCTAGTACTACCTCTCTACCTAGTATAAGGGTAATAATATACTATGTAATTAGGCTATTATAGTTAGTAATAATAGCTGGATAACTAATAAGATAGGAGTTAAGTAGCTGAAGTACTTTATTAAGTATATAGAGGGTAGGAAGGTTAGGGTATATTAGCTGCTTATCTTTAACAGCTATAAGAGCTACTACTTACTTAACTTCTAAGAACTCTATAAGGAGAATAATATCTATACTCTCTATATACTACCTTATTTATTATACCTCCTACAGCTACTTAATATAGGCTACTTCTTACTACTAAAGCATAGGTATAGGTATTAGATTAAGAGCCTAATCTATAACAGTATCAATTATATCACTAAGCTTAAATTCCTACCAGCCTTCTATACTACCTATAATTAGGTAACTATAAAGGATAATATTTGTACAAGCTTTTAAGGCACTAGCCTAGTCCTAATTAATCTAGAGGTAGTAATATCTAAGCTTAATATAAAGCTTTGTATACTAATACCACCTATACTAGAGGCTACTACCTAGGAAGCTAAAACGCCTAGCAACGTGCTTAAATTAGAGGCTTAATTAATATTAATCTATAAGCAGATACAGAGGCATTAGAGCTTATTACCTACCTCTATTATTACAGCACTTAATTAGCTTAAAAAGGGCACTAAGGTAATAGTATACTTAGCTATGCTTATATATAAGTGGATTACAAGTCTTAAGAGAGTAAATAAGGCTGCTATAGAGTATAAATAGTATAAAAAGAGGTAGATCTAGAAGTAAGGCACCTTAACAAAGGTAGAGGGAGAGGATATTATTACTTAAAAGGAGGTTAAGTAGTAGATAGAGGGAGAAATATATTAGGGTAAGGTGCAATTAGGAGTGAGCCAATAGGCTTTAGTATACTATACATACTATAGAGAGACTAGCTATAACTTACAAATACGCAAGAAGTATACTATAGATACTTCTTAATCTAGGATAGTTTCTATATTAATATTATCTTGTTGTATTATTGAGATATATTACTATAAAGGTTAATAAAGTTAGTAGGGTACACCACTTACTTGCCTACACTACTTACTTGCTAGGTATATTATTTATAATACTAAAAGAATAACTCTTTAAAACTTTAGCTATTATTAATAGGAAGGATAAAGAGGATAGGTAATAAAGAGGATAGGTAATAAAGAAATATCTTTATTATAAGTAATAAGTATAGCTCTTATAAATATTAGTTTTCCTATCTATATAGATAAAACCTAACCCTAACTTAACCCTAACTAATTTACTAGCCTACTCTTTCCCCCTTAGTTATTAAGTCTTTTATAAATCTATAAAAACTAATAAAAACTATATATTATACTATCCTACCTATTAGATCTATTATAACCTATTATAACTATTAGGGATATTTCTATATAGGCTCTAATAGAGATCCTATAGATTGCCCTTAGAGGCACCCTAGGCTAAGACTAGCCCTAGTTACCTAACCTATCCTATATATTCTTAGATATATCCTTAAGGGCTCCTTAAGGATTTATCTTAATATATATATTTTGCCCTAATCTAAATTACCTACTATAATATACCTTATAATTTAAATCCTTCTCCTCTCCTTAATATAAGGAGGTAGTTAATTTATAATTAGTACATCTTTTACTAAGAAATTTTCTTACTCTTATAACTACTATAATCTAGTAATAATCTATTACTAATCTAATACCCCCCTATAGGTAATAATACCTCCTAAGGTAAAGCCTATACCTACTTAGTCTATAAGATAGTAGGGGAAGTAACCTTTGTTAGAGCTATCTAAACCCTAAGTAGTTAAGATAAGTAATAATAAAGATAAGGAGTAACTCTAGTAGGAGTTAGGGCTCTAAGGTACTAGAAGCTTTCTAGGAGCTACCTATTATAGGGTTACAAGTAACCCTAAAGATAATAGCTAAGATAACCTTAGTAAGGAAGATAAGGCCCTAGCTACTATATTAACTAGAAGTAGATCTTATATACTAGGACCTACTAGCTAGGTAGCTCTAGCTAATTAGTAGAATAAAGGTGTAATACTATTAGATAGTAAGGGGGCTGGTAGGGACAAAGTCCCTATACTAACTAGCTTAGTTAGTAGAGCTAGATACTACTTAGGCACCCTAGTATAAAACCCTACTAACTTACTAAGCTTAACCTAAGTACTCCCTATATAGACCCTAAGGCTAGGACTAAGGGGAGATATTATACCTCTTAGTATTCTAGGATAGTAGATACAATTACTTTTTAAAGCTAAGGATTAAGGTATA
>ML977568.1:232790-243326 GCA_010015725.1 Amniculicola lignicola CBS 123094
GTAGAGGCTATTTGCTTATACCTTTAATAGGATATCCTTACCTTTTTTAGTAGTATTAAATTAAGTAATCTTAGCGCTTTTCTTAGGGTTAATAACAAATCTACCTAATTTCAGATAAGGATTAATATATAGGTAGCTACTCTAGAAATAATTATCTCTATAGAGGCAGGGCTTATTAGGCTTTCTATTAATTAGAGTATTACCTAGCCTCCTTTTTCTATATAGAGATTCCTAATTATCTAGGGTAGCTATATAGGTACCTCTAATAATATTAGCTTTTATTCTAGTTATTCTAATATAAGATAGGAACTTAGTAATCAACTAAGTTACCTCTATCCTAAGAGGTATATCTATCCTATAGTGCTTTTCCTTGCCTATTATTTTATATAATAATATAGCTCTATATTCACTATTAACTTGTTTAAAGGCTCTAAGTAGATCTTTCTAAGCTCTCCAGCCAGTGATATTAGGAAGATTAATCAATCTAGCGTTATTATAGGTAGTAATATATTCATTACACTAGTTTTCTATATTAATCCTTTATAAGCTCAGGGTATAAGCTTTTATATATTTATAAAGAATTTGTTATTCTTAATTAATTATTAATAGTAAGAACCTTTGTTAGAGTGCCTAAAGATGTTTATAAGACATTAAGAACCTCTTAATATAGGGTAACAGGTCTAGATAGATAGATTTGGTGATCTAAGCGTAGATCTAATTAAGTTAATCCTTAGTTCAGTGAAATTCCTTTATCTTGGATAAATACTGCGCTATCTATATTCTATAGAAGTTGTTTTCATCTACTAATAGGTAGATAATCCTAGGCTATTAATCTGCCTAAATTATTACTTCCTGCTATAAGGCTGTTTACAGGGTATTATTATTACTATTAATTGAATTAGGTGTATAGAGTATTAGTTCTAGAGCCTTAGGCTTAATTAGTGCCTATAGTAGGTTAATAGGCTTGTTAGTATTAATATATATCCAAACCTATACAGAGATTACTAGATCCTTAATTATGAAGAACTAGAGGTCCTATTAATTAGAGCCTTAAAGGATAACTCTATTAGCAAGGCTGATATTATTATATTTCATTATTTTGTTTATTGTTGATTAATGCGTTTAAGGTGATTAACTATAGGGTTTTCAAGTTTAGTGAGGATTGATATTAGTAGAAAATTTGGATTGAAATTAATCAATATTAGTTAATATTAATCAGTAAGGTAGGTATTAACAACTAGGATAGATTAACGGATAGTAGAGATTAATAGAATTGAAGCTAATTAGTGAACTTAGCAGGTTAATGTTAATTGGCTAGGCTAGGCTTATAACTGTAAGCTTAGTAGTAGTATAGGTTAAGGTTAAAGGAATTGGTCTATTATTGCTCTAATCAATTAAGCTTGAGATACTAATATAGGCTAAGTATATATAATACTAAGATATATACTAAGGCTTATATCCAGCTTATATATATATATAGTATAGAGAGTACAGTACTACACAAAAAGTCTGTGTACACGCAGGATTTTAAGCGAGATCACCAAAAAATCAATCAATCAACCTGAAGCTCTAGAGCCACATATTAATTGCCTATACATAGATTTTTGAGGTGTATCTAGCGCAGGATATCCTAGTACTTCGTTTACCAGCCTTTTGTGCGCCTGCACGCAGCCAATCATCATAGCATTGAAAAAATAAGCTTGCGGATAAGGCTATTCAGAATTAACAACTACGCCTCTTTAATCACAGATTGCAACGCCTTCCAGTCTTCTTCAGAGCTTCTAATTATAGCAAGCTCAGGGTGCTCCCTATAGACTATCTTTTTTAAGGCCTACTACAGATACTTAATAGGGTTGAGGTCTAGGGAGTAGGGTGGCCAATCTAGCCACTAGATCCTATAGTGCTACATCCAGTTGCGCGTATATTAACTATTATAGATAGGCGCATTATTATAAATAAATATATCTCTAGGCTTATATTAAGGCAGGAGGCCCTTGCAAAGAGTTTTACAATAAGAGACTCTAGAATAGCCTATCTTTGCTGCGTTGGCGTCTCTCTCTATAATAATTAGTAGTGACCTACCTACCCTCCTATTCTAGGTCACCTAGATCGCCCCCTACACTATCTGTAAGATCCCCTTACCTATAGATTTCTACGTTACTATCTTAGGCTTAAACTTCTCTTTGCTGAAGCGGAAGCACTACTTAGCCTCTTAGCTAGAGCCTCTTTAGATAGAGCACTCATCTAAGAATTTAACAGTCTACTGCTACTAGTTAAAGTAGCAGTACTTTCTACTAAAACTAAGCCTTGTAGTTACTCTTTTTTATATTAAGTATAGATATATAGTATAATAGTGGTTTATAAGGCTAAATCTTTTAAGTATAGTGTAGATTATATTATAGTAGGGGTGTTGTAGTCACGCAGGGGAGGTGTATTAGAATCTATACTCATCTAGGAGATCATAATAATAAAGCTTAGGATTTTTTCGTATAGCTTAAAAGAGCGCCCTTTTCTCCCTCTCTTTTAATATCTTAGGCCTCCCTGATCGTAGGCGGCTATCAAGTATTTTAAGCTCTTAATACCTCTTAATAGTATTATAGACCATGTTGCAATGTACCTTAAACTGCCTTGCCAGCTCAGGCGGCGATATCCCAGCCTTATACTAAGCAATTAAAGCTGTACACGTCTCATTTGAAAGCTCTCCTCCGCGCCTATAATTTATACTAATTTCTGTACTAAAACTCCTCTTAGACATAGTGTTGCGCATGGTTAATTGCAAAGATTGATTTCGCGTAAAGTTAGTATTAGTAGCTAGGCTGAGGTTGTGCACACAGACTTTTTGTAAGGCACTGTAACATAGGTACTAAGTAAGCTATCTAACTAAGTAAGCTATCTACCTTACTAACTCTCTCTACCTTTGCAGTAATCTATCTCAATAATATAACAAGATAATATTAATATAGTAAATATCCTAGATTAAGCAGTATCTATAGTGTACTTCTTATACGTTTATAAGTTATAGCCTATCTCTCTATAGCATGTGCAGTGTACTAAAGCCTACTAGCTTACTCCTAATTACGCCTTACCTTAACGTATTTCCCCCTCTAGCTGCTGCTTAACCTCCTTTTAAGTAATAATATCCTCTCCCTCTACCTTTGTTAAGGTGCCTTGCTTCTAGATCTACTTCTTTTTATACTTTTTACACTCTATAGTAGCCTTATTTACCCTCTTAAGACTTATAATCTACTTATACATAAGCATAGCTGAGTATACTATCACCTTAGCACCCTTTTTAAGCTAATCAAGTGCTGCAATAATAGAGGTAGGTGATAAGTCCTAATACTTCTGTATATAATCATAGATCAGTGCTAATTAAGCCTCTAATTCATATATATTACTAGGTGTTTTAGCTTCCTATAGGGTAGCCTCTAGCGTAGGTAGTATTAGCGTATAAAGCTTTATATTAAGCTTTAATATTACTACCTCTAGATTAAGTAGGACTAGGCTAGTGCCTTAAAAGCTTGCGTAGATATTATCCTTTATAATTAATTAATTATAGGCAGTATAGAAGGCTAGTAGGAATTTAAGCTTACTGATGTAATTGATACTGTTATAGATTAGGCTCTTAATCTAATACCTATATGTATACTTTAGTAGTAAGAAGTAGCCTATATTAAGTAGCTGCAGGAGGTGCAATAAATAAGGTAGTATATAGAGAGTATAGATATTATTCTCCTTATAGATATCTTGAAAGTTAACTAAGTTATAGCTCTTATAGCTATTAAAGATAAGTAGGTAATATACCCTAACCTTCCTGCCCTCTGTATGCTTAATAAAGTACTTTAGCTACTTAACTCCTATCTTATTAGTTATCTAGCTATTATTACTAACTATAATAGCCTAGTTATATAGTATATCATTGCCCTTATACTAGGTAGAGAGGTAGTACTAGCCTACGAAGATAATAAATAGTAGGATAGGCCACCTAGCAGCGTTGATTCCCTGGATTATACTAACCTACTTATAATTACCTAGCTATACAGCCTTTAGCCAGCTATGTCTCTCTAAGCTAGTAATAACAAGATAAGATAATATCTTGCCCATTATAAAGCTAGCCTTATTAAAGTTATATATATCCTTATTATAGATACTATACTCCACCTTAGTATACTATATAAGCTTAAACTATACCTTAATAGTCTTAGGATCCTTATAGAGAGCTCTCTATTAATTGTATAGTTAATTATATTATGTTTTAAGGCTTGTAGTCTAGTTAACAAAGTTCTTTAGCTAGTCTCTACTAACTAGTCTACTAGTGTACTTAGTAAGTAGCTTATTTGCTAGATCTTGTATAATAGCTAGAGAGGGCGTAAATCCTTATAAATCCAGGTTAAGTATATATCTCTTCATTACCTCCTCTTCTAGCTTGGTAAGCTTTTTTAACTTTAGCTTATAATTACGTTGCATAGTAGTTCTAGCGCGTTAACTACGCATTATTACTTAGGGGATATTATATATTTGTGCAGCCTCTTGTTCACTCTAGATCTAATTCTAATTAATTGCTAAGATAGCTAGGAAGATATCTACTTCGTTATAGGGCGGTTAGGTAATAGTTGGTGGAGCTATTATAGTTGATAAGTAACGCGTCGCGAAAAGTTAGTGAGGTAGATAGCTTACTTAGTTGGATAGCTTACTTAGTACCTACATTAATAAGTATAGATTTATATAGTATTAGGTACTCTACCTAGTACCAATCCTAATAATAATTAAGTAGAGCTTTTATACAATCAACGCATATATAGCTAAGAAGCTGAATTAATTCCTAATACCTAGAGATAAACTATAGTTAATGTATAGAGACTATTAAGAGCCTTCCTTAACTAACTAAAGTAGCTATCCTAATATACATAAAGCAAAGATAAAATACTACAATATACCTATCTACTATACTAAAATATCTCTTTACTATACTACTAAGATAGATACTACTACTAGTAAGCTTATGCACCTAGCCCTTCTAAGGCCTAATAACCCTATAAATATATACTATACAATTAGCTCCTTTAATCTCCTTAAGATAATAAATGTAAACCTCTATAGCTATAAGTATAACCTTAAGGCTCTTAACCTCTTAAATTGCAAGGGCCTCCTTAGCATTACTATACTAGGAAATAACTAATAATAGATTAAGGTCTTTATTTATAGCTTCCAGCTCCTCCTCTAAGATCTAGATCTCCTAGGGCAGGATAGAGACTTTATTACTAAGTAAGAAGAGTGACTCTAGATACTATAAGATAAGCTAGAAGTAGGTAAGAGCTTAGATCCTATAGAGGAAGAGCTAGTTATTAGTATTAGGGATAGAGAGAGAGTATAGTAGCTTTAGGAGCTACTTGTATTAATTAATCACGTTTATATAATAGGTTGAAAAGCAATAGGGATAGTAATAGATAGGTAATAACTAGAATAGTATTTTGCGTTGAAGGAGGGGGGGGAGCATTATAGTTAATATCAAATATCAAGAAAAGGCACTAAGAGATTTCCTAGTTCATTAGTAATAGAATTAATTAACTTTTACTATATAAGCTTTATATAGTATAAGTTTATACATTAGGTCCCCTTAAAAAGGGGCTTTTACTAGATTACTAATATAGATTCCAAATAAGGCTATAAGATAAGCCTATCTAGAGTTACTCTAGAATAATAGTCTATAGCTTTATATTAGACCTACTTTATCTACCTTCCCCTAGTAAATAGAGTAATATCTCTTAAAAGAGCAATAACTAAATTATTATATTAAGCTTTTATAGGTATAGACTACCCCTTTCAATTCTAGGCTACTTAGGACAACGTACTATAAATCTTAGTTACCTATCCACCTTATAACTATATAAGGTAACTTCTATAGTTATAGAGTCTCTAGCTATATAGTATATAATATCTATACTAGGATATACACTACTACCTTAAATATATAGGATTAGCTTTAGAACCTAAGTTTTAGGCATAGGCTATAATATTACTAAAGGTTAGCTATACTAGGTTCTTTATATATAGAGAGATAAGGTATATTAGTAGGCAGAAATAATAGTGAAAGTTGAGGAAAGTACTATGCAATACCTTCTAAAGGTAGCCCTACCTCCTTTCTAGGGCTAGAAATTAGGTATAAGTAGTAGTACTCTTACTCTTATATTTATCTATATTACACTAACGTACTTTACAAGCAAGTTGGGAATATAAGTAAGTTAGGAACTTTTCAACCCTCTCTACCTCTGCAGTGATCTATCTCAATAATGCAACAAGATAATATTAATATAGTAACTATCCTAGACTAAGTAGTATCTATAGTACGCTTCTAATATATTTGTAAGTTATAACCAGTCTCTCTGTAGCATATACAGCATACTAAAGCCTACTAGCTTATACCTAATTACACCTTGCCTTAATACGTTTCCCTATCTAATTATTTCTCAACCTCCCTTTAAGTAATAATATCCTCTCTATCTCCCTTTAATAGAGTGCCTTACTTCTAAATCTACTTCTTTTTATACTTTCTACGCTCTGTAGCTGCCTTATTTGCTTTCTTAAGACTTGCAATGCACTCGCGCATAAGCATAGCTAAGTGTACTATTACCTCAGCGCCTTTTTTAAGCTGATCAAGCGCCGCGATAATAGAGGCAGGTAATAAGCTCTAGTGCCTCTGTATCCAATCACAGATTATTATTAACTAAGCCTCTAGTTCGCGCGCGTTGCTAGGTGTTTTAGCCTCCTATAGGGTAACCTCTAGCATAGGTAGTATTAGCGTATAAAGCTTTACATTAAGCTTTAATATCACTGCCTCTAGATTATATAGGACTAGGCCAGTGCCTTAAAAGCTTATATAGATATTATCCTTTATAGTTACCTAATTATAGGCAGCGCAGAAGGCTAGTAGGAATTTGAGCTTAGTAATATAATTAATGCCATCATAGATTAGGCTCTTAATCTAATACCTATATACACGCTTTAGTAGCAAGAAGTAGCCTACGTTAAGTAGCTGCAGGAGGTGCAATAAATAAGGCAGTATATAGAGAGTAAAGATATTATTCTCCTTATAGAGTTCTTAAAAGTTAAGTAAGTAGTAGCTCTTATAGCTATTAAAGATAAGCAGCTAATGTGCCCCAACCTTCCTGCCCTCTATATACTTAATAAAGTACTTCAGCCACTCAACTCCTATCTTATTAGTTATCCAGCTATTATTACTAACTATAATAGCCTAGTTGTATAGTATATTATTGCCCTCGTACTAGGTAGAGAGGTGGTACTAGCTAGCAAAGATAATAAATAGTAGGATTAGCCACCCAGCAGCGTTAATTCCCTAGATTACACTGACCTACTTACAATTGCCTAGCTATATAGTCCTTAGCTAACTATGTCTCTCTAAGCTAGTAATAACAAGCTAAGATAATATCTTGCCTATTATAAAGCTAGCCTTATTAAAATTGTAGGTATCCTTATTATAGATACTATACTCCACCTTAGTACGTTGTATAAGCTTAAACTAGGCCTTTATAGTCTCAGGATCCTTATAGAGAGCTTACTAGTAATTATATAGTTAGTTAAATCACGTTATAAGCTTTTCTATTCAGTTAACAAAGTTCCTAGGCTACTGCTTACTAACCTTGCCAGCACTGTGCTTAGTAAGTAGCTTATCTACTATATTGCGTACAGCATCTAGAGTAGGTAGAAATCCTCGCGAATCCAGGTCAAGTATATATCCAACAATAACCTCCTCCTCTAGCTCTAAGAGCTTTTTTGAATTAGGCCTACAGTTATATTATAAAGGCTTTCCAGCACATTAGTCACACAGCATACTATCTAGAACACTAAATAAGATTACAGCTTAATGCATATTCTTTACTTACTACTAATTAATAGCTAAGATAGCTAGAAGGATATCTGCTTCATCATAGGGCAGTTGAATAGGTATTGGTAGAGGCATTATAGTTGATAGTTAACGTATTACAAAAAGTTGAGAAGTTCCCAACTTACTTATATTCCTAACTTGCTTATAAAGTACGTTATAGATTCCTATTTCATAGAATTCTCTTTTTATTTAGACACATATCTAGTATCTCTAGAGTCTTTTCCTAACCCTTTTAAAGATCCCTAGGCTATTAAGGATCCCTAGAACAGTAATAAATAGATATATCAACTTAATACTAGTATAAGCCTATATATACAAAATAAAGGAATAGATGTATAGTAAGAAATTTATATTAAAGATAATATAAGCCTAGTCTTAGTACTAAATATACTGCATATAGAGAGTACTAGCCTTCTACCTAATACTTTTATTAAGGAAATAGTATAAGCATATAAGATAGAAGATAACAAAGCTACTAGAGATAATGCTAATCTAAATACTAATACTATAATTAAGAAAATCCAGGACAAAATAACTAAGGCAGATAAAGGGGCTGAATAGAATATCAATTAATACTCCAGTCTAATAATAGATGAATTCCTAGATTTTATTAGCTTTAATATTAGCTAGGGTATTCTCCCTGTAATAAACAAGGAAGCTAGAATAAAGGCATTAAAGGCAGGAGTTAAAGAGATTACTAGAATACAAATAGCTGATATACTAGAGGATTATAACTAGATTATATATTAAACCCAGGTTGCCTCTACTAAGAGTAATGATATTTAACAAGCAATAGAGAACAGCGAAAGGTTTTATAAATAATAAACTATAATAAATAAAATATTAGAAGAAACTGTAGCTCAACGCAACCTGCCTATACTTAAGGAGATTATTCTACTAGAAGTGCCTAACTTCAAAATAAGTAGGATACTAAAGCTTAGAACTAAGGTAGCTACTATAGATAGTATAGATTAGGACTATAGAGCTGTCCTTTTAGAAGATACCTATAGACTTAGGACTGAATTTAGAGATACTAGAGCTATCTACTAAGTCTAGGATCTAGAAAGTAATAAAGAAAATACTAGCGCAGAGATTTCTAAGATATTAAATAGTAATACTAGTAGCAATATTATACAATCTCCTAATAGAGTAGAAGAAATCAAAGATAGGAATATAAAAAAAGTAGTAACTAGCTTATAGGGTACGATTTTACAGAGGATTAACATAAGCCTTTACTAATAATAAAGATAGATAACCTAATACTACTTAATTATAAAGAACTACTACGTTAGTTATTAAACTAACTAGTAGTTATTAATAATAAAGAACCTCTAAGCCAACTTCTAGGTTACTAGCTTAACCTTAATATAACTAATATTAGTAATAAGAAAGAGTATAGGAGCTAGCCTCTAGGTATAGATATCTCCTGCAGCAAATAGAAGAGGGACCTTAGAGGTAGTAGTATATAATTAAATAGGGAATTTTAATAGTAGATAGTATCTAACCTAGATTTAGCTTAGTAGATAACTTAAATCAACTAGATTATACTAGGGCTATTATCTGAACGTAATTCCCTGATTAATTATAATTAATTGATTAGGTAATTAGGATTAGCCTTAGCTGAGGCCTCAGCTGAGGCTAAGGCTCCTAATAAGGTTCCTGCCTTAGCTTTGCCTTAGCAGGGGTATAAAAGCTTCCATCTCATCTCACTCTAGACATTAGCACATAGTAGACAATTAGATTCTTTATACCTACTTACCCTTTAGTACACCCTTCAGGCATATATTCATTTGATTAAACCCTAGTCTTCTAATACTAATTAGTCTATTAACTAACCTTGTACTATATACATAGCTATATAGAGGATTTTATCCTTAATAGACAGATTCGCAAGGAATAACAAAACTGCTACTATATAATAAAGCTTATACCTACTGTATACATAGCTATGCAGAGAAGGTATAAAGAAGCTTATACTACTATATATATAGCTATACAGAGAGGCTTAAGTAAGCCTTATATATGCCCCTAGATTAACTAATTGCATAAAGACAAGATTAGTCTCCTACTATATATATAGCCATGCAGAGAGGGCCTATAGCTAAGCCTTTATTATACCCTAGTATCTCCCATTTAACATAGGTTGTATAAATCTAGTTATCTACTACGTACGTAGCTATATAGAGGAGATAATAGGCTATAGATTAGGAACTACTATATATATAGCTATGTAGAGGAGAGCCTTATTAAGCAGCCCACCTTATTAATACTATTATAACCCCTACCCCCCCTAAATACTTATATAAAGGAGTATTCCCTATACCCCAGCCTTGCCAGTAACATTAATTAATATATAATTATAGTTAATATATTAATTATAGTTAATACGTTGATCCTAGTTAACAACATTAATTAATGTTTTAACCTCCCCCCCCTAGGGGAGGCCTCTAAATGCTTACACAAAAGAGTATTCCCTACTACCCTCCCCCTCCCCCCTAAGGAGTAATTGCTTATATATAGAGTAATTTATTAATAACCTACCTCCCTAAGGATTAATTACCCCTATAGGAGGAATAACTTATTATTAATACCCCCCCCTCCCCTAGGGACCTCCTAATACCCCTAACACCCCT
>ML977568.1:243346-285011 GCA_010015725.1 Amniculicola lignicola CBS 123094
TATTAATTAACCCCCCCCCTCCTCCTACTAAGGATTAATTGCTACTATATAGTAATTCAATACTATAACCCCCCCCCTATTACTATAGAATCTCTATAGCTATATAAAAGGCTATTAGGGGTTACTTATATATCTAAGATAATCCTATATAGAGAGGTAGACCTTAACCTCCTACTTAATTAACTTTAGATAGATATAAATACTCCCCCTATATAATAATAATAATGCTTATATATAGTATACCTCCTAATTAATATATATTATAAGATAGCTAGAAAAGAGTATATACTATAGGATAGCAACGACTTTAAAGGGTAGATAATGTATAATTTTAACCTCCTCCCCTATATAGTTAGGCAAGAGCTTCTTCTTACCTACGCTAAGTATAGGTACTACCCTAGAGGGAAGGTAAATTATACGTAGGCAGAGAAGCTAGGGGATATTATAAACAGGAGAGGTATTATAGGTCTACTTTATATAAGGAGAGAAAAAGAATAAGTAGGCAAAGGAGAGACTTACTAGTATATAGATTAATAAGATAGAATATACAGATACTTAACTCATAAGGTAAAAAGTTACCAGTATCTGAATATAATTCCTTAATTAATTGTGATTAATTGATTAGGTGATTAGGATTAGCCTTAGCTAAGGCCTCAGCTAAGGCTAAGGCTCCTAATAAGGTTCCTGCCTTAGCTTTGCCTTAGTAGGGGTATAAAAGCTTCTATCTTATCTTATTGTCGCCGGCGGCTAAGTCGGCCGCATTGGACATGAATGTGGCCAGGGGTCAAATCGCCTAACAAAATACTTACAAAATCAACCTCTTCGTACAAAATCAACCACCAATACCTCTACAACCTTGCTGTCGCCCTAGGATCACCTATGCACACGTTCGAATATTGATATTATCTATATATATTATCCTTTTTGTGCTTTTATAATGGCTGGTACTAAAAAAGGCGCTAAAAAGGTTGCAAAATCAGCCCCTAACGCTTCCACCGCTTCCACCTTGAGAGCCTCGAAGGCCACCACAAAGGGTATCCTTAAGAAGGCTATTAAGCCTCCCAACGATGATTCTAATGAGCCTAAGACGCTGCAGCTTACGAAAAAGGACACTAAGAAGTACTCCTACGTCCTCGCCTACAAGGTTTAGATCCGTAGGATCCAAAAGTACTAAAAATCTAACAGTGTTGCTATTGGGGAGTTCAATTACCATAAGTTTATTATAACTCACGTTCTCCTAGGGCAACAGGAGGATGAGGAGCTAATTAATATCTTCTTGCAATACTTTATATACAAATCTTCGTTTACAAACAAGGTAGAGAACTCTAGTAAGCTCCTTAAGCCTGACAACTTTGCAGAGATAGAGAAGATACTATTAACCTTCAGCAACAATAGCAAACAAGTTTGGATAGCTAAGATTATTATTAAGTATAAGTATCTTAGCCACGTTAGTAAGCCGCAGCAGAGAGCCTCTATAGGCACTAATTTGGATTCAAGCAGCTCTTCTAGTGATAATAAGCTTCCACCATCCCCCATTGCAGCTATAAAGAAGGGCAAAGAGAAGGCAGTGGATAAGAAGAAGGGGAAGAAGCGCAGGAATACTACAACAAATAAGATGCTAGCTAAGATAGAGGAGTGATTAGCAGCTGAGAAGGATACAAATTGGTTCACCTTTAAGCTTGCTGCTTACCATGTCTGCCACCTTCAGGAATATTGCCTAGGTAAAGGCTCTGTCTATATTAAGTATAACGGCAAGTACCTTACTATATACCTATAGGTGTTAAAGCTATGGGATAAAGAGGTTGCCCAGCACAAAGTATCACTTAATTAGCTATCTAATAAGCTCCTAAAGATACTCCTTAATACAAAGAGGATAGATAAGGACACTGAGTTGAATAACCATAGGGCGAAGAAGCTGAAGGCGAGAGATTTAAGCAGCCCTAAGCCAGTACCACCAGCACCACCACCTACTATACTACTAGTGATGCCTCTACCTATACAAACTCTGCAGTATCAAGTATCTACCCCAGTAGTGTTTAGGGTGAATAAGATAGTAATAGCTACCCTAATAGGGAAGCTTATAGGTAGTAATTAGCCAGGTCCTCAGCCGTTTGTATACCTACTGTTTATAAACTACAATACCTAGCTATACACTCCATATGCTCATTAACCTCAGTTTCTTTAACTGTAGCTCCCTGCTCCTCCAATGCCTCCTATGGCTCATCCTCTAATGCCTCCTATGGCTTATCCTCTAGCGCCTCCTGTGGCAGCTCCTGCATACAAACCACCTACGGTAACACCTTACTATTAAGCTTAATTAATAGTACCTATAACTCCACCACCTATTAGGTCTCCAACTTATCTATAGGGACCTCAGGTATACAAAGAGCCTATTCAGGCGCCCAAGAAGGCCTCACTACTGCTACTGGCCTCTAGTCCCCTACAGCCTAGCATAGAGGATAAGAAGCTTAAGCGTTTCTTCAAATATATGTAGGAGAGGGAGACTTATCTAGTGGACGAGCTTAAAGGGCTCTATATACTCCTTCACGATAAGCAGAAGTTCACCTAGAAGGCGCTGAGCAGGCTTCTCCACTCAGCTAATAAAGGATTGATGATACTTAGTACTATTGGCGTGCCCGTTGGGCTTGCTTTACTAATGGATAGGCATCTAGATAGCTTTCAAAAGCAATAGAGATCAGATTTTGCAGCAGCGGAGGCGCTGGGGCTACTCAATTCTGGGTAGCAATTAATCTATATACAATACTTTATACTATAAATAATCAACAGAAGTAAGCACACACGCTGCCACTAAACCAGCTTAGCTTCTCTATAACGTACTTCAAAAAGTCGCTAAAGCTATCAAATATCTCAGCCTCCCGCTGGTGCCTCCGTATATACGCCTTCAGGTCGTAGAAGGACTACTCAATTGGATTGAAATTAGGTGAGTATAGTGGGAGATACTCCACCCTTAGGCCAGCGTCCTCTATAAGTGCCTACACACAGCAGTTCTTATAGTATAAGGTGTTATCCATAACAATAACTAAACGTAGCTATAGATACGGCTAGCAGTAGGGGAGTACATCAACGCGTAGCCAGTCAAAAAACAGGTCCCCAGTAACGCTGCCTTGGTGTATTAAAGGCTGTAGTAGATAGCTATTGATGGTATATACAGGGAGCAAGCTCCATCTCTTCTCTCTCCCTAATACCTACACGCCGTAGGCTGGAGCACCTATTAGAGACCACCTGTATCACCTATCCAACGTCCTCAAATTACACGCCAACTCGTTAACAAATACTATCTGATCTAGCGTGTAATCTTATATCCTCCCTATCCACTTAGTGCGTAACTCAGCGCTTTGTACAAGAGCTCTCCGTAAGAGCTTCTTCCTACTCCAGCGCCTTGTTGTGAGGATACGACGGATTGAACGTTCAGAGACAATAAGGCCAAAATCATTGAAGAAGAACCAGCGTATATCATTGTAGTAGGCGTCAGGTTGCTCCGTAAGGTATTCAAATAAAGCCTAGGGCAATAATTAGATCTGCAGAGCCTGAATGGGGGGATTAACTATACGTCCTCCATGTACTTCAAAATCTTCTGTTGCCCACTGTAATAAAGACGGCTATCTGGGTGCCTATATCGCTTACAGTGCAGGCGCCAACGTTGGAGAGTCCTCCTAGGGACGCCTGTAAGGATCTTAATCTCATAATTATCTAAATCTGCCTCAAAGTATTGCTGAACACGCGTTTTAGTGCTCTCAGGCCAATTTAGTGCTTTTAGGGCCATTGTACAGTAACGCGCACTCAAAAAAAGGTAATTATTTTATCAGATATCAAAAGAGGATCACACAAAGCGTATTCGAACTCAAATCCCATAGATATAGGGCGACAGTAAGGTATTAGTGGTTGATTTTATGCGAAGAGGTTGATTTTGTAAGTATTTTGTTAGGCGATTTAACCCCTGGCTATATTCATGTCCAATACAGCCAACTCAGCCGCTGGTAACAATACTCTAGACATTAGTATATAGTAGATAATCAGATTCTTTGTGCCTACTTACCCTTTGGTATACCCTTTAGGCGTACGTTTATTTAATTAAACCCTAGTCTTCTAACAGCTATTTATAAAGTGGGCCTAAGGACTTAACTTAACTATTTAGGAAGCTAGCATCTACTTTAAGAAGCTAATATAGGATATATACAAAGAGATTAAAGATAAAGAAGAGGTAGATCTAGTAATAGTAGTAGAGCTGGAAAAATACTAGAGGAAAGTAGAAGCAGTATTAAAGGTAATTAAATTCTTAGAAATTAACAGGGAAAGGGCAAAAGTATAGAAGTTTAGTAGGGATCTAGGAAAGTTTACAGAAACAGCAGCACTATATAACTATATTCAAGAATATCCAGACTCTATTAATTGTAAGGATAATAATAATAATAAAGACTATATTAACTTTAAGGTCTAATAGAGCAGTTTTTAACAGGAGATTATAATTTAGTATTATTCTTTTATATAGAATACAAAATGGTAAAACTAGCAAGTATTAATAGTGAACTATACCCAGCCTATATGAAATTAATATTTAGCCTACTATTAGGAAGTCCTAAGTTATATAGTCTGGTGTAGATTATTAACAACCTTAGCTACATCCACTAAAACAAAGCCTAATTAACCTAATTCTACCTAGAAATTGCTTAGAACTTTATATACTACTATACTGCAGAGTGTAGCCTTAGATAAGTCTCTGTTACTAGGTACTGGCAGTAGAGGTGGCTACTAACAGATACTTACTCTAAGGCTACACTCTATTATATAGAACTAAGAAGACTGCTACACCTTAGCCATAATAATAATATTATCCTATAGCTAAGTACTACCTATAACAACAATATAGCTAATTAACAAACTTAATCCTTAAGCTATAAGTAGAAGTAATATAGCTGTTATAAGGACCTACTTTTATACCTCTATATATAGATCTTCTATACATAGAGTAGAGACAACCTTTTAACAGCTTATTAGTTAGCCCTATTTTAGCTTACAAGACTATATATAGCCTCCAAATTATGTTTATAGTATATACTATGTTCCTAGGTTTAAGGTTATCCTAAAATATAACTCGTAGTACAACATATATCCTAAGATACTTAATTTTCTAGGATAATTACCCAGGCTAATAGTTATCCTTAAAAACTTGTCCTTGTAATAATATAGTCCTAGGAATTATTTTCTAGGAGTAATTATCTACTAGTTATTTAAGGATCTAAGGACTTTTATCTAAGGAGAAATATCCTAGGACCTATATCTTCCTAGGCTCTGCATACTAGGAATTATATCCTAGAGATATCTAAGTAGACTAAGAGCTACTTTCTAGAATAGTGTTTAAGTAATATACTATAGCTTTAAATACTTATATACTCTTAAATTATAACAGCTTTTAGATTTATAGTATATAATTAGGGATTATTTAGTATATATATTAAGCTTAAGATAGTCTTCTATTTCTATATATAGACTAACAACTCCTTTATATAAAATAGAGGGGTTTTTTAATATCTAGCAGATATATCTTATAGATATCTTTACTTTTATCAACTAGTAGGTACTTATTAATAGCTAGAGTATAGTAGTACTCTTAGTTTTACCAACTAGGAGATACTTATTATAATCCTTACCTAAGCTTTTAGGATTTAATAAGCCTAGCTAAGTTTGTTAAGGAAGACTATTCCTATTTTCCTAAGTATTTATTTTATAGTACCTTATAAAGTTCTATATAGGATAAGCCTATTACTTATAAATAGCTATAGCTATCCTCCTAGTTTCTATAACTAGGAGGTACTTATTAATTATAGGCCTAAGGGAAGGGAGACTATACTTAGTTTTAATACAGATAATATATTTAGAGGAACACTACACCTAAACTATTAATAAATACCTCCTAGTTTCTCTAACTGGGAGAACTACTATATCCTAGTTAAAGAAACTAGAAGGATAGCCTTAGCTATTAATAAGTAGAAGAGTTTAAACCAAAAATAGAACTTAGTTAGTATAATAACTAAAAGCGAGTAGTATATACTAAAATGAAATCTGTTATAGTAGGACTAATAAGGCAGATTTTAGGGAGAGAAACTAGGTTAATTATAGAAGCTAGGCTATTAAAACAACTATATAGCAATTACCCTACTAAGGGCACTATCCTTATTAGATAGAAGGACCTACTAAAAGTATAGGTTTAGGAGTTAGGCCTTAGAAGTATAGGACCCCCCTATTTAAACTTAAAAGGTAACAGCTTTTAGTGTATATAATTAGGAATTTATTAATATATATATTAAGCTTAAGATAGTTAGTCACCTCTATTTCTATAGATAGACTAATAATTCCTTTATTAAAAAATAGTTCCCTAATATCTAGTAGGTATATCTTTATATTTAAATTATAAGTACCTATTAATAGCTAAAGTGTAGCAGTACTCTTAGTTTTACTAACTAGGAGGTACCTATTATAATCCTTACCTAAGCTTTTAGGATTTGCTAAGCTTGCTAGGTTTATTAAGTAAGATTTATATTTTAGAGGTTACTTAGCCTATATTCCTATTTCCCCAAGGATTTATTTTATATTAGCACCTTATTAAGTTCTATATAAGACAAGTATATTACACTTATTAATAGCTGTAGCTATTCTCCTAGTTTCTACAACTAGGAGGTACTTATTAATAGTAGTAGTCTTCCTAGTCTCTAGTTACTATCTAAGCAAGAGTCCTTTTATTTAGTACTTAGTCCGCCTACTAAAGTATTTCAGGTAGGAATACTCTAACTCTTTAATAGTATATAAAAGTAGGATATTAAAGAATAGTAGTTTCGTAGATTACTATTAAGACATTAAAGCACTAGGCATTAAAATCACTTGTAATAATAAGACCACTTATAATTACAGAATTACTTAGTACCTTATTTAATAAAGATTACTATAGATTATCCAGAAGTACAAAGGTATAGTTAAATTATAGTATTAGATTTTATACGCCCAGATACCTTCAAATTACATAGTATATTACTAACTAATTAGAAGCTTAAAAAGACATTCATCCTATTCCTTACTCTTACTAAATCTAGGCAGTCTAATCTAGTATATAAGAAATACATGTATAATTGTAAGATAGAACAAAAACATAGAATCCTATTCTATTTAATATCTAATAGTTTATTCAAGTAGAGTAAGAAGAGTTAGCTATAGAAAATATATAAGCCTGAAAGTTATATAATATCTAGCAGTTATACTAAAGAGTATTAGAAAGTTTTACAGCTACTAGTATCAGATACTTATAGTAGCAAGATAGAAGCCTAGTTATATAATCCTCTTAGACCTTAACTTAATAGTGCTAGCTAACCCTAAATACTACCCTTCCTCTTTAAGCTTCCTTACAAACCAGTTTTCTAGAAAAGATAACTAAGTCTAGATCTAACTATATATAAGATAATCCTTAGGTAGGGGTTATACATTATTACTTAAATAGGTAGGAAAATCACCTAATAGGTGCTAAGACCTCTCAGCGTTTAGTAGGGTATTAAGAAATAGGATAATCTTAGACTAAGGAGTATTATTAATAAGATATATAGTATATTTAATAGAGGCAAAACTGTTAAAAAAGGAGAGTATAACATAAAGATAAGGAAGAATATTCTTATTACTAATATAACGTAGATACTAAGCGAGTAGCGTAACTAAGCAAGTGGTGCACCCTACAAAGTTTTCGCAATACGTCAACTATCAACTACAATAGCTCTACTAACACCTCATTAATTGCCCTACAATGAAGCAGATGTCCTTCTAGCTATCTCAGCTATTAATTAGAATTAGATCCAGAGTAGAAGACGCGCTGCTGCTACATTTGAAGTCCCTGAAACTATACTCCGCTACTAACACACTAGCAAGCCTGCCCAACGCAATTATAAGCCTAATTCAAAAAAGCTCACTAAGACAGAAGAGGAGGTAATTAAGAGATATATCCTTGACCTAGATTTGCAAGGATTTGCGCCCTCTCTAGCTATTATATAAGATATAGTGAATAGGCTACTTGCTAAGCGTACTGGTGGATAGGTTAGCAGAGACTAGCTAAGGAACTTTATTAACTAGACTGCAAGCCTTAAGACGTAATATAACCAACTGTACAATCAATAGAGAGCCCTCTATAAGGATCCTAAGACTATTAAGGCCTAGTTTAAGCTTGTACAGCGTACTAAGGCGCAGTATAGTATCTGTAATAAGGATACCTACAACTTTAATAAAGCTAGCTTCCTTATAGGCAAGATATTATCTTACCTTATTATTACTAGCTTAGAGAGATATAGCTGGCTAAAGGCTATACAGCTAGGCAATTGTAAGTAGGTTAGTGTAATCTAGGGAATCAATGCTGCTAGGTAGCTAATCCCACTATTTATTATCTTTGTAGGCCAGTACCACCTCTCTACCTAGTATAAGGGTAATGATATACTATATAATTAGGCTATTACAGTTAGTAATAACGGCTGGATAACTAATAAGATAGGAGTTAAGTGGCTGAAGCACTTTATCAAGTATATAGAGGGTAGGAAGGTTAGGGTACGTTAGCTGCTTATCTTTAATAGCTATAAGAGCTACTACTTGCTTAACTTCTAAGAACTCTGTAAGGAGAATAATATCTATACTCTCTATATACTGCCTTATTCATTATACCTCCTACAGCTACTTGATATAGGCTACTTCTTACTGCTAAAGCGTAGGTATAGGTATTAGATTAAGAGCCTAATCCGCGACGGCATTAATTATATCACTAAGCTTGAATTCCTACTAGCCTTCTGCGCTGCCTATAATTAGGTAACTATAAAGGATAATATCTGCGTAAGCTTTCAAGGCGCTGGCCTAGTCCTAATTAATCTAGAGGTAGTAATATCTAAGCTTGATGTAAAGCTTTGTACGCTAACACTACCTACGCTAGAGGCTACTACCTAGGAAGCTAAAACGCCTAGCAATACGCTCAAATTGGAGGCTTAATTAACGTTGATCTATAAGTGGATACAGAGGTATTAGAGCTTATCACCTACCTCCATTATTGCAGCGCTTAATCAGCTTAAAAAGGGTGCTAAGGTGATAGTGTACTTAGCTATACTTATACGTAAGTGGATTGCAAGTCTTAAAAGAGTAAATAAGGCTACTATAGAGCATAAAAAGTGTAAAAAGAAGCAGATCCAGAAGTAAGGCACCTTAACAAAGGCAGATAGAGAGGATATTATTGCTTAAAAGGAGGTTGAGTAGCAGCTAGAGGGGGAAATGCATTAAGGCAAGGCATAATTAGGAGTGAGCTAGTGGGCTTTAGCACACTATACACGCTGTAGAGAGATAGGCTATAACTTACAAATATGTAAGAAGTACACTATAGATACTTCTTAATCTAGGATAGTTTCTATATTAATATTATCTTGTTGTATTATTAAGATATATTACTATAGAGGTAGAGAAACTTAGTAGGGTATACCACTTACTTAGTTGCGCCACTCACTTAGTATCTATATTACCTAAGGATAAGAGATAGTATAGATATAGTAAGAAGGTAGGCTCTAGAGTATAATAAAGTGTAGGAAAGAGCCTTAACTTAAGATAGAATATCAATCTCTGTAAGAGGGGGTATAGCTAGCTCTTAATTAATAGAAGAGGAATTATTATCTAAATAAGTAGAAGATTATTGTAAGACTAGAGTCCTTAGAATATATTAATAATAAAGGTAAAGTATCCTACAAAGAATAGAGTTATCTAAACTATAATTAAAAAGGCCAGCAATATTTATAACTACTATATAAATACCTTCCTCTTCCTATACTATAGTCACACAGCTAATATAATTATTTAACTGGCTTAGGAAGTTATAATATACTTTTTTAAACCAGTCTCTAGAGATCCTTTTAAAGAGTACCCTGTAAGGTTAGATAAAGCTTATATTAATTAGCAGCCCCTAAGTATAAGCGTTGTTAGGGTATTTAAGGATTAGGTCTAGTAGTATTAATATTAACTTACATATACTAGGGAAAGGCTTAATATAAGTTAGAGAGTATATATAGTAGTATAGCTACTATAAGGGCTTTAGTTTCGTAAGAATTATAAGGTAATAATAGAGTTACCTAACTAAAGGGTTTCTATCTGTAACTTTAATATACTACAATACTATAATATTAGCCTATATCTTTTAATCCTAGGTATTTTTATCCTTAATTGCTATATATTAATAACTTAGGTCACCTAAACACTTAGCCTATATATCTTAAAATATAGGTACTATCTTATAGAGAAGTACTATTATCTAAAATACAAGATATAGGAATACAAGCATATATTTAAAACTCTCTAGTAGCTACTAACATAAGAGTTCAAGGGCTGAATAGATCCTATACTTCTATATATATACTAGCATAGAGTATTTTATAGTAATTTATTATAAAGCAGTAGAAGCTAATAGGTACTAGGAAGTTAAAAAGAACTTATAGTACTTATAAAGGAGAGTTTAGTAATAGGCAATTAAGGCTTACTAGTATTAGCTTCTAAGTTTTAGGTTTACATTCGAATCTTGCAGTAGAACTACCTCTACTTAATTAATATAAATATGTTTAGCTTTAACTATAGTTAAGCTTATATATATAGCTTTTATCTCTAATATAAGCTACTCTAGTAATATAAGCTAAGACTTTAGCTAAAGTAGGAGCTTAGACCCAGCAAGACCAGACTAGTATAGTTAAACAGAAGGGGAAGGGGGAGTAGGTTATATCCTAGGCTTTAATATTTAGGGCGGAGTTAATAAATTATCTAGATAGGAATAGGGATAGTAAGGCTAAGAAGATTAGGAAGCTTTAGAATAACTCTATACTCCTTTAACAGACTACCCTAATAATTACTTAGGAGATCTATAGTAAGTACCAATAACACTTTCAGAGCTCTCTAGATATATTTACTTAGGATAAGGGGAGGATAGACTATTCCAGTTAGGATTATAAACCCCTAAGGGGCGAAAAGCTTTACTTCTTATAGCTTAGAGTTCTATATTAGTAGGGCATTTCTTTCCCTAGTAAGGCAAGGTAATTAAGTCTTAAGTAGAAGTGCTACTAATTATTATTATAGAAGACCTATCTATTGCAATTTTCCTATAACCTATTAGCAATAGTTGTATACACACTTATTACAAGGGAAATACTCTTAAAATATATATTAATACAAGTATAGCCTGTTTTACTTATATATAAACTTAGCTAACATCTCCTATATATCTATACTAGGTATAGAATAGTAGCTAATCAAGGGTTTCAAATATTTTCCCTGCACTTAGTGGTATAATATTAGCTATTCTAAGCTAGGTCTACAGGGCTGTTATATACTTTAGTTAATTGTCTATATTATTTATCTCTATATCCAACTAGTAAGTATTAAGTTATAATTAGCTTAAAGGGGAGTATAGAATATCTTTATATAAGTAATATAGGTTATAATAATATAGTAGAGACATTAATTCTTAATATAAGTAAGAAGGTAGTAAAAGGGGTAGAGAGTAGTTAAGTAATAGGATATAAATAAGAATCTTTTTAATATATAAAATCCTAGGCAATAGTATTAGTAGAAGGTAAAGACACTTATACATTTATATAACAAAGATAATATACACTTACCCTAGTAAAGGTAGGAGGGGCTATAGTAACCCTATATTACAGAAATACTAATAGACGTATAAGACGCCCTAATACTATATCTACCTCTAGCTACTACTACTATATAGAGGTTAGAGCTTAAGAACTAAGCACTGTAGAGAGAAAGTAGTACTATAAGGTCTTTATATAAGGAGGTGAGATATAGCTATTTACGTAGACTATATTAATAGGTATTATTCCACCTTCTATAGAGGGGTAGAGAAGTAGGTAAAGCCTAGCTAGATTATTTCCTTAAGCGTTACAAAATCTCTCTAGTTTCTTACTAGACCTTTAGATTAGATTGTAATAGGAAGACTACTAATTCAACCCTTAAATATAAGTTTTATTTTAAGCTTCTTTAGCAGAAGATTTAAGAGTATAGGGTAGTATAGAAATTCTCCTTTAGTTAGTAGAAGAATTAGAAGATAGCTAACTTCTAGATAAGAGGACTAAAAGAATTCCTTAACGCTGCGCCTACTATATCATAATTTTCTCTTCCTTTATTAGTCTATCTCCGTCTTGTGTCATTAAAGGCATATCCCTATTACCCCTATATTACTAACTATATACTTAGTTTTATAGTTCCTTATAGGCCTCTAAATATAACCTAAAACTATTACCTATTACAGCAGCTCTACAGTAATAGAATATCCTATTTACTACTTTACCTAACCTACCTATTCTTTAGCTAAGCCTAATACTATAAAGAGTAACCTAGGTTAATTTAAGGTAAGCTATAAGTCTGGATAATCTCTTAAGTAATAATATAATATAGTTTTAAACTAGATATAGGCTGATAAGCTTATCTACTTTCTAGATATATATTAGATAGAATAGCTATATAGAACGGGTGTAGGGCTATCCAAGTTAATATATACTATCTCACTTAAAATGTATATCTATCTTAGGCATATCTATCCTACATATTAGGTATATCCTTGCCTTCTTAAACTATTCTCTAACATAAGATCTATAAAGTGGATAACCTATAGTCTTAGTAAATATCTTATATAGATTTTCTATTACTTACTATAAGGTAGGTATATATATCTTAGGCTTAATAAGTCTTCTATAGTGCAAATAGAATATATAGTACTATAGTACTCTAAGGTACTAGGAATTTTATAGTAACCTCTCTTTCTATACTTACATAGATTAATTAATAAAGTAGGTATCTTATTACCCTTATTAAGGAGGATTAAATTAATAGCTGCACAGCCAAGAAGGCCTTTAGAGCTAAGTTCTTTAATAATTAGTTAGAGGATGCATAGACTATAATATATCTAAAAGGGTAAGTATAAAGGTATATATTATTACCTAAGGACACTTATACAACTACAGAAGGGAAGGAAATATAAGCTATTACTATCTTAAAGGAACTTTTTACACCTAGCGCAATAAATAGTAGAGTATAATACTATTCCTATAAGTATAATAAGTAATAAAAGCCCTAAGAAAGGGATAGGGGTTTGTACCTAGCCGCCTTCTTTTATTAGTCCTTAGTAGTAGGTTAGGATTACTAGAGAGATTAACAATATCTATTATAGTAATAGAGGTCTCTATATAATTAGTAATAGTAGAGTAAGAGATAGAAGACTTATAGGGGCTAGCAAGAGAACTAGGCTAGTTTATATAGATAGATCTAGTGCCTAGAACATTAACTTCTAAGATTTTAACATATTATATATACTACTGCACCTTAAGGTAGGCTATCTATAAGAGATACTTTAGGGAAACACTGCCTAGTATCCTTCTTAAGCCCCTAGGCAGTCCTTCTAAAGTTTCTACCAATTAATTAATACATTATCTCCTAGTACAAGAAAGGGGTAGCTTAATTAACTAATACTTAAGGCCTATAAAATAATAAGGACAAAGCTTCTATCTATAGCTGTATTCCTATGCTAATATATTACTAATATTGTCCGTACATAGATAATTCAGGGGTATTAACCAGCCTGCGTGCGGGATCACATAAGCTTACCTCACGTGATTAACCGCACGGAGGCTTGGCAAGGGGTACCTGAAAGCTGAGCTTTCGTCCGACTCTAGATAGACAGAAACAATACCAACCCCTGATTGCGCACCACCCAGTTACGTCCTATATATGCATATACACCACAGACACGTACGTTAGGATAGAGCTACCTATCCGCAGCGTACGTTGAAGTCCATTCAACAAATATAAATCTAAACACTAGCCCTGCTAGTAGTAATACTATAGCTATATTTACTCAGCCTAGAATTATAAGTACTAGGGTCTATCCAGCTAGTAACAACTAGTCTAGAATTTCTATCCTTTAGGGAGCTTTATGCCCTGCAGTACCTCTATAACCATCTATATTAATTTCCCTACCTTATTTCCCTTTATACATGATAAATACAGCATAAATAAGCTTTAGTAAAGCTGTAAAGCTAGGATTCTAATACTAGTCTTATATACTTATAGTAGTAAAGTACTATTCCTATAAGATATATAAGTATAGTAGTAAACCTAACTATAAGGATAACCTATAAAGTCTTAGGTAGGGCCCTAAGTAATTACACTATAAAACTGCTTCTATATAATCTATAAGGCTATCTCTAATACTATTATTATCTTATACTAGTATAGTAATATCCTATAGATAGCTACGCCTCAATACTATATACAAAGTCCCTTAAATCACTAATATCTAACCTTGTTCCTATAATAATAACTGAATTAATAGGCTAATATAGATCATGGTTAAATGCTAGTAATAACTGCCAGCTATTTGTCTCTTAAAGCTGGGATAGCAGTAATATTCCAGCTAGACCCCTCTAGGACAGTCTATATACAGGAGCTAACTATCTATACTATTACTATACAAGGTAGACTTAAAACCCTTGTCTTCCCTAACACTAATTACTATAGCCTAGTACTCCTATAATACTAGAGTGTTTAATAGGTATAAAAACTAATCTATATGTATATTCTCCTATATTATCTAGTATATACTACTACTACCTTAGTAGAGATATAAGGGTATATAATATATTCCTTAAATAGCATAGCTTACTCTAGAGGTATAGAGAAGTAAGTATAAAAGAATAGTATACTATAAAGCTTAACTAGTTAACTCTTAATTTCAGCTAGAGCTTCCTACCTTAGATGTATTATCTAACTCCCTCCTATTTAGCTCTTCTTTTATTTCTCTTCTAATTATTAAGCAAAGTAGCCTACAACCTATTATATCTTCTATAGTACTATAATTCTTCTATATCTATAGGGCTATACTTACTAGTATTTACCTATAACCCTTTAAATAGTAAAATAGCTAATAATAGCTATACTAAAGTAGTAAGTGTACTAGATTACTTACTCCTAAATCCTGTAATATAACTAGTAAGCAAGTAGCCTAGGTAAGTGAGTAGCCTACCTTATTAACTTTTTACACCTTTGTAGTAAACTAATTTAATAACATAATAAGATAAAATTAATATAGAAGGTATCCTAGATTAAGTAGTATCTATAGTATACTTCTAATATATTTATAAGTTATAGCTAGTCTCTCTACAGCGTATGCAGCGCATAGAAGCTTACTAGCTTATACCTAATTAATGTGCTGGTAAGCAAGCCGCCAAAGCAAGCGAGCTGCTACCCTAACAAACTATCTCTACCTCTATAGTAATCTATCTCAACAACGCAATATGATAATAGTAATATAGAAGTTATCCTAGATTAAGTAGTATCTACAGTACGCTTCTAGCAGGTTTATAAGTTATAGCTAGTCTCTCTACAGCATATACAGCGTGCTAAAGCCTACTAGCTTACACCTAATTATACCCTATTCTAACACTTTTCCTCCTCTAGCTGTTGCTCTACCTCCTTTTAAGCAATAATATCCTCTCCATCTACCTTTGTTAGGGTGCCTCGCTTCTGGATCCACTTCTTTTTACGCTTTTTATGCTCTGTAGCAGCCTTATTTACTCTCTTAAGACTTACAATCCACTCGCGCATAAGTACAGCTAAGTGTACTATCACCTTAGCACCCTTTTTAAGCTAATCAAGCGCTGCAATAATAGAGGTAGGTAATAAGCCCTAATGCCTCTGTATACGATCACGGATTAGGGTTGATTAAGCCTCTAATTCGAGCGCGTTGCTAGGCATTTTAGCTTCCTAGGTGGTGACCTCTAGTGTAGGTGGTAGTGTTGGCGTACGAAGCTTTATATTAAGCTTTGATATTACAGCCTCTAGATTATATAGGACTAGGCTAGCACCTTAAAAGCTTACGTAGATATTATCCTTTGTAATTAATTAATTATAGGCAGTGTAGAAGGCTGGTAGGAATTTAAGCTTAGTAATATAATTGATGCTATCTCAGATTAGGCTCTTAATCTAACGCCTATACACGCGCTTTAGCAGTAAGAAGTAGCCTATATCAAGTAGCTACAGGAGGTGCAATAAGTAAGGTAGTATATAAAGAGTATAGATATTGTTCTCCTTACAGAGTTCTTAAAAGTTAAGTAAGTTATAGCTCTTATAGCTATTAAAGATAAGCAGCTAATACGCTCCTAGCTTCCTGCCCTCTATATGCTTAATAAAGTACTTCAGCTACTTAACTCCTATCTTATTAGTTATCCAGCTGTTATCACTAACTGCAATAGCCCAATCACGCAGTATATTATTGCCCTCGTACTAGGTAGAGAGGTGGTACTAGCCTACAAAGATGATGAACGGTAGGATTAGCTACCTAGTAGTATTAATTCCCTAGATTATACTAACCTACTCGCGATTGCCTAGCTGTATAGCCTTTGGCTGGCTACGTCTCTCTAAGCCAGTAATAACAAGGTAAGATGATATCTTGCCTATAAGGAAGCTAGCTTTATTAAAGTTATAGGTATCCTCATTACAGATACTATACTACGCCTTAGTACGCTGTACAAGCTTAAACTAGGCCTTAATAGTCTCAGGATCCTTACAGAGGGCTCTCTGTTAATCGTATAGTTGGTTGTATTACGTCTTGATGCTTGCAGTCCAGTTAACAAAGTTCCTAGGCTACTTCTTACCTACCTAGCCAGTGCTGCGCTCAGCAAGCAGCTTATTTACCATATCTCACACAGTACCTAGAGAGGGCGAAAAGCCTCACGAATCTAGGTCAAGTATATATCTAACAATTACCTCCTCTTCTAGCTTTGTAAGCTTCTTTGAATTTAGCTTACAATCGCGTCGTGATACAACTCCAGCGCGTTAGTCGCAGAGGGTTGATCAAGGGACATTAAATATCTATGCAGCACGATTTACACTTTGAATCTAGCCTTACTTAATAGAGGAGATAGCAATATTAATATCTGCTTCTTTATAGGCTGACTGGGTATTAGTTAGTAGAGCTATTATAGTAGAAAGGTAGTGGGTTGTAGACAGTTTGTTAGGGTAGTAGCTTACTTGCTTTAGCGGCTCGCTTACCAGCACATTATACCTTACCTTAACGTATTTCCCCCTCTATCTACTACTCTACCGCCCTTTAAGCAATAATATCCTCTCCCTCTGCCTTTGTTAAGGTGCCTTAGTTCTGAATCTACCTCTTTTTATGCTGTTTATACTCTATAGTAGCCTTATTTACTATTTTAAGACTTGTAATCCACTTGCGTATAAGTATAGCTAAGTATACTATTACCTTAGTACCCTTTTTAAGCTAATTAAGCGCCGTGATAATAGAGGTAGGTAATAAGTTCTAATACCTCTGTATATAATCACAGATTAGTGTTAATTAAGCCTCTAATTCATGTATATTACTAGGTGTTTTAGCTTCCTATAGGGTAACCTCTAGTATAGGTAGTATTAGTATACAAAGCTTTATATTAAGCTTTAATAATACTACCTCTAGATTATATAGTACTAGGCTAGCGCCTTAAAAGCTTACATAGATATTATCCTTTATAGTTAACTAATTATAGGTAGTATAGAAGGCTGGTAGGAATTCAAGCTTAGTAATATAATTAATACTATTATAGATTAGGCTCTTAATCTAATACCTATATATACACTTTAGTAGTAAGAAGTAGCCTATATTAAGTAGCTATAGGAGGTATAATAAATAAGGTAGTATATAGAGAGTGAAGATATTATTCTCCTTATAGAGTTCTTAGAATTTAAGTAAGTAGTAGCTCTTATAGCTGTTAAAGATAAGCAGCTAATATACCCTAACCATCCTATTCTCTATATGCTTAATAAAGTGCTTTAACTAGTCTACTCCTATCTTATTAGTTATCCAGCTATTATTACTAACTATAATAGCCTAGTTATATAGTATATTATTGCCCTTATACTAGGTAGAGAGGTAGTACTAGCCAGCAAAGATAATAAATAGTGGGATTAGCTACCTAGTAGCGTTAATTCCCTAGATTATACTAACCTACTCGCAATTACCTAGCTATATAGCCTTTAGCTAGCTATATCTCTCTAAGCTAGTAATAACTAGATAAGATAATATCTTACCTATTAGGAAGCTAGCTTTATTAAAGTTATAGGTATCCTTATTATAGATAGTATACTCTGCCTTAGTATACTATATAAGCTTAAACTAGGCCTTAATAGTCTTAGAATCCTTATAGATATAACGGTCCTATATAGTACACTTAGGGGTAGTTATATAATTACGCGAGCCTTAGGCGCTTAAGCCATCAGCTTGCGTACGCAACGTACCTGGTACACACCTAGGCCCTATACAGGCCCTACCTAGTAGCTAAGCTAGCTTATAAGCGCGCTCGCCCTCTGTACCTCCTTTCATCCCATCTTAGTGTAGCTGAAATAGAGCCTACCTATCCAACCGCCTGTATCTTTGAAGCAGCAATATAAAGCCCAAGCTTGTCATTACATTACACTAAGATCTCTAACGTTCGGCCGGTGACGGCGACACAATATCAGGTCAAACTAATCAATCTACCTAAGCGTATAATTTGATAATAACTACCCCAGGGATCTACTGTATAACTAGCCTAAGCGCTCAGTTTGTCAATAGCTAGATTACCTGTTTAAAACCCTAGTTATAGGCTAGGTGCGTATTCTAGGAACACGTTAATTAAGCCACAAGCGCTCTACAAGTCCCCTATTAAGTAGGTAACCACCTAGGGCATAGCGTAGGTTCAAGGCCTACTACTACCCCTAGAAGAGAATTAAGGATTCTGCAACCCCCCCCACTAACTAACCTTCTCCTTATATAAGAACCTGACCTACAAGAGCTCTACCAGCTCATCTTCTCCCTATATAAGAACTAACTACCTTGCTATACTACCAGCAGCCTATACACACAGATATAGGACAGCTATTAAAGCTTAAGATAAGGGTAAACCCAGAGGCAACAGCTATGGCTGAAGCCTACACACCAGCCTTTAAGTCACTTAAGTGCTAAGCTACCTTCTACACTGACAACAAGATTAGAGAGGACTATACTATTAAAGGACACCATACCTACGCCCAACACAGGAAGAGTCCCTTTAAGATATCAACTAAGAGTAGCACCTAGGGGACTAAGACCTACGAACCTTAGGAGATAGAGCTTACCCTACCTTACCTTATAACTGTAGAACAACCTATCATCACTAAGGAGCTTAAACGCTAGCACCTCAAGGCCCTTACGTACCAAGACCATGCTGACACCCTAGGGAAGGCGCTCAATACTGCCAAAGTTGAGCTTACTAAAGTTAAGGAGGAGCTAACTAAGCTGCGCCAGCTGCTTAGTAGTACCCTAGAGCAGGTAGCAAGCAAGGATGAGGAAGTTAAGGCTTTACAGGCCAAAGTCAAAGCAAGGATAGCTATCCACTAACCCCTGTTATCCTTCCTCTCAGAGAAAGCTCTGTGAGTACTAGCCTTATCACCCACCCTATAGACCCTAGGCAAGAAACTACAATTTACTACCCTGCCTTAGACACTAAGGAACCCCTTGCCAGAATCTGATGATGAACTAGATAAACTGCCTCAGGCGTCACCATTCGTGCCAGCTACTCCCCTTACCTCCTAATCAGCAAGCAGCAGCTCGTACAGCCACTCAGCTCATTTCCCTAACCCACCACTGCTGGACGATAGCAAGGAGGTCACATTTAATCAGTAGAGAGACGGCTTAGAAGACAAGATTCGCGCTAACTATGACTAGTTCACTAGTGCTAGTAAGCAAGCCATATAGGACAACATCACTGCCTACATGTGTACGTGTACTAGAGGCTCTGTCAACTAATACCTCTCCACCCTGCTACGAACTGTGCGAGACAGTAGCCAACCAGTTAATCAAGCTCACCTGCTTAGCTAATTAGAGCACGCCTATAGTAACCCACACAAGAAGCTCAACGCCCACTGTAATTTTCAGAAGCTCTACCTCAAGGACCCTGCCAACTTTGCTCTATTCTAGAGCACCTTCTTCTACCTTACTCAAGAACGTGGCCTACCTGTAGATTAATAGGTAGAGGAGCTACATAAGAAGCTTCTAGATACTCTGTGCATATAGATAAGTATCTACTACCAACAATACAGTAAGGATTATAACAGCTATATTAACCTTGCTTAGGATATCACCTACGAACTAGCTACCAACGCTTAGAGGAGCTGATTGCGCACTAACAGAGCCCTAAGACTAGAGCTACGCCCTTACTAGGCAGAGAAGCCTACCCCTGCTGCTACCACTACCTCAGCCCTAGCACCTTACGCTGCTAAGACTAAGCTCTACTACTAATGCTACAAGCTAGGTTACTACAGCTAAGACTACCCTAAGCGAGCCTATGCTAAGTATAAGCTTATTAAGGTAGACTTAGAAGACGACATTAAGCCAGGTAAGCCAACACTAGCTAACTCTGACGAAGACGAGCTGGGAAACGTCTTAGCCTAGGGGAAGTCTCCTCCCTAGAGCTATCTATTAGAGCTATTAACCTGCGCAAGCAGCTTTTCCATAGATAGGCCTTTACCCTACCCTGTTACATCTCCACCAACGGCTTAGCAATCTAACTCACTAGCTTAATCAACACCAGCGCTAGTAGCTATACCCTAGTCCACCTACAGCACCTATATACAATCAAGAAAGGACTTAAGGCTCAGATCTCCCGCATAGAACTAATCCCCCTAGCTAGCTACGACAATCAACCAAATAGACAGGTAGATAAGTACTTCAAAGCTAATCTAGTGCTAGACAGCTACCACCTTACTACCTACTTCATTGTCTGCAACACTAGTTACTACAATCTAATAATAGGACACAAGCTACTAGAGGAAGCAGGTATCTAGCTAAACTGCAAGAATCAAGCACTAATATAGACTAACAGTAAGTACGTCAACTGTAAGTGTAACCTCATAATACCTACTAGGAGCTTAACTACAGCTGCTGATCCTGCCTACCAGAGCAACTCTAATCGCCGCAACAAGCTTATTAACATAGCTGTTATCCAGTGCTGTAGGCAACACATAACCCAGCGTAAGAACCTAAGGAAGATGGACAAACAGCTTTATCCCAAGCTACATAGGATGATAAGCAGACAGCCTCTACAGCCTTAAGCAGTCTCCTACAAGGACCTCGCTGCTGTAGGCCTAGAAATTAATACTATAGGAGCTGCTGCGTTTATGTTACACGTATACTAGAAGAAGGTTACTCTAGGGTATCTTAGCATCTATAAGGTAGATTAGCTTATCCAAGACTATAGTTAAGAAGACCCCCTAGATCCTAAAGCTGAGCTCTACCAGCTTATAGAAGAGAAGCTACTATCACCAGGCTACGCAGGCGCTACACTAGCCCACTTCTCTAAAAAGGATTCCAATGTCCTTCCTCCGCACTGTAACGGCGTTGATCACGACATCAAGCTAACAGCAGAGAACTCACTAACGTTAAGCCTGCTGTACAGCATGTTGCTCAAGCAGCTAAAGCTTGTTAAGGCCTATCTAGACAATCACCTCCAACGTAGCTTCATTACCCACAGCGATGCCTCGTACGCCTCACCAGTCCTGTTTGCCAAGAAGCCTAGAGGAGGGTAGCATTTCTATATTGACTACTGAAAGCTCAACGCTATTACTAAGAAGGACGCCTACCTAATCCCCCTAATCTAGGAGACTCTTACACGCCTAGCTCGTGCCTATATCTTCACTAAGCTAGACGTTTACCAAGCCTTCTACTGTATACGCCTAACCCCCAACGTCAAGGATCTGACAACATTCTGCACCCAGTACAGGAACTACAAGTACTGTATACTACCTTTTGGTCTCTGTAATAGCCTAGCCACATTCCAGCGCTATATCAACAAGGTACTCTATAGCCTGCTAGACGACTTCTATACAGCCTACCTTAATAATATCCTAATCTACTCAGAGGACCCGCTACAGTATAAGGAGCACGTCACTCAGGTACTAAGATAGCTAAAGGAAGCTGGCCTCCAGGCAGATATTAAGAAGAGCAAATTTGCTATTACTAAGACAAAGTTTCTAGGCCTAATTATTAGCATAGAAGGTATCTAGAAGGACCCTGAGAAGGTTGCAGCTGTATATAATTAGCTAGTACCTACCTTAGTAAAAAGCCTCCAGTCCTTCCTAGGGTTCTGCAACTTCTACTAAGCATTCCTTAAGGACTATAGACATATTATACAACCTCTTACTAAGCTACTTAAGTAGGGTGCTTAGCGCGCCTTCAGTAAGCCTAAGCTGGCTACCTTCTAGTATATAAAGGATCTTATGCTGTCAGACAACGTACTAGCTTACTACTCACCCTACTAAGCAACCTAGATAGAAATAGACGCAAGTAACAGAGTAGTAGCTGGAGTACTCTTATAGCTACAAGATAATAGCCTCTAGCAACTAGTAGCCTTCTACTCCAAGACTATAACAGCGCTGCAGATAAACTACAATATCCATAATAAAGAGATGCTAGCAGTAATCTAAGGCCTTTATAAATAGCGCTCCTAGCTAATAGGTCTTTAGTTAATAGAGCCTTTCAGCGCAATTACTGACTACTAAGTACTAGAGTACTTCTCTACTAAGCAAGAGCTCACCCTACAGCAGATGCGCTAGGCAATAATAGTAGCTGACTTCAATCTAATACTTACCTACCACCTAGGGACTACTAATATAGTAGTAGACACACTATCATGTAAGCAAGAGGAGCTTAAGACCTAGAAGGAGAAGGACAAAGCTATATATACATGAGCCTTTATCTCAGCTAAGTAGCTCAACCTCAGCGCTATCTAAGCTGTAGTAGACCACCTATCAAAGCTGGCCAGCAACGGGTTATAACAGAAAATCGAGATTGCTGCTGCAGATACCTTCATAGCCCTACCTCCCCTAGATAACCCCTACGCGCTGATTGATTGTGTAATTAGCACTAACCAGAATTATAAGAGCTTACAGTTATATCAAGAGAAAGCTCTCTTAGGCTCTACTTTATAGACGCTCACTAATAAGGCACTACTCCTATATAAAAGCAAGCTCTTTGTACCAGCAGCGCACTTTCTGTATACCTACCTTATCTATACAGTCTATGCCACTTAGGTTACTGCCTACCCCAGCTGATGTAAGATAGCCAAGCTGCTGCACAATTAGTACTACTAGCCCAACCTAAGCAAAGACGTTGATACGTACATTGCCACATGCAAAGCCTACTACTGGAGCTATATACCTTGTAATAAGACCCCTAGCTTACTCAAGTTGCTGCCTATCCCTAATCAAGCCTAGCAAGACGTCTTAATAGATTTCAAGTTGTTCCCCTGTAACAAGAAAGGGTATAATAACGCCTTTGTGATAGTTGATCGCCTTAGTAAGCAATGCTTCTCCCTACCCTGCTACAAGACAGTTACCACAGCGTAGGTAGCTGATATGTACTATTGCTACATCTGGCGCGTGTTCAGCCCACCTAGATTAATTATCTCTAATTAAGGTCCTTAGTTCATCTCTGCATTCATGGACGAGCTCTATAAGCTCACTAGTATTAAGCAGAAGCTCTCTACCACGTATCACCTACTAACCAATAGCTATATAGAGATTATAAATCAGTACCTTGATCAGCGCCTACGGCCGTTCATCAACTACTACTAAGATAACTGGTCTAACCTACTGCCCTGCATAGACTAGGCGCAAGCTATCCTACCGCACAAGACCACTAGCTTATCTCCCTATAAGATTGAATTCGGCTATTAGCCTACGTATCACTAGGACTGGGAGAAGTACACTAAGGCCTTACCTACCCTATGTGAGCAGATATCTTATAAGGAAGCCTAGAGCTTCGCTAAGGTCCGCTACAACGCTGTGAAGCTTACCACTAAGATAGCCTAGTAGGGTATTACCTAAGCTTAGCAGCAGTAAGCTCAACAAGCAAACAAGAAGTGCTAAGAGCCTAACTTCACTATAGGGGACAAGGTATATATAACACTAAAGGGATTCACTACCAGTTACCCCAGCCCAAAGCTTAACCAATAGATGTATAGACCCTACCCTATTATAGGGATGAGAGGTCACTTATACCGCCTGCAGCTACCTCTATATATATATATATATAACGTCTTCTATACAGATCACCTACAGAAAGCTACAGAGCCCCTACTAGGCCAGGCTAAGCCTAAGGAGCTACTAATTAAGGTTAATAGCAACCCTAAGTAGACTATAGAGGAGATCCTAGATAGCTATATCTACTGCAGCCGCCTATAGTACAAAGTATCCTAGACTAGCTACAACCCTAACCCTACTTAGTATAATACCTACAGTTTTATAGGAGCTCTATACAAGGTTAAAAGCTACCACGAAGCCTACCTAGAGAAAGCAGGTCCCCTAGCACGACTAGACGCCTAGTTACAAGCGTACGAAGCAGGTAAGGAGCTAGAGTTAACAACTGAAGATAATAAGGCCACCTCTAAGGCTAAGACAAGGAGCCAGAGAAGGAACTGATAAGACTTGGGGACGAGCCTCCCTTAGAGGGGGGTAATGTGACGGTCCTGCATAGTACACTCAGGGGTAGTCACATGATCACGTGAGCCTCAGGCGCTTAAGCCATCGGCTCACGTACGCAACGTACCTGGTACACACCCGGGCCCTATACAGGCCCTGCCTAGTAGCTGAGCTAGCTTATAAGCGCGCTCACCCTCTGTACCTCCTTTCATCCCATCTTAGTATAGCTGAAATAGAGCCTACCTATCCAACCGCCTACATCTTTGAAGCAGCAATGTAAAGCCTAAGCTTATCATCATAATAGAGGGCTCTCTAGTAGTTGTATAGTTAATTATATTATATCTTAAGGCTTGTAGTCTAGTTAACAAAGTTCCTATACTACTTCTTACCTACCTAGCCAGTGCTGTACTTAGTAAGTAGTTTATTTACTATATCTCGTATAATACCTAGTAAGGGTGGAAAGCCTTATGAATCTAGGTCAAGTATATATCTAACAATCACCTCCTCTTCTAGCTTAGTAAGCTTCTTTGAATTAGGCTCATAATTATATTATGTAGCAATTCTAGTGCGTCGTTATTATACTATTGTTTAGGGGATGTTATAGGTTTGTACAGCCTTTTATATACTCTAGATCTACTTCTAATTAATAGCTAAGATAGCTAGGAAGATATCTACTTTATTATAGGGCAATTGAGTTGCAGTTAGTAGAGCTATTATAGTTAACAGGTGATGTGTCGCGAAAAGTTGATAAGGTGGGCTACTTGCTTACCTAGGCCGCTTACTTACCAGTTATGTTATACTCTCTACCTTATTCTTATAATTACGCTAATAATATAATATAGTTCTTAGATAGACTATAGATAAGAGTTGATAGCTAATAGAGTTATACCTTAGGTCTTAGGGTAAGAGTTATATTAAGATATACCTAAGCTTGTAGCCCTAGAACAGAGGAAGCCTAATCTAGAGGAGCTGCTAGAAGTATATTAGCAAAGCCTTTATAACAAGTCAGCCATTTCTATAATACTAACTTACTAGTATACACTAGTACTAGAGGCTTTAATATTAGTATTAAAGAATATTAATATCAATAACCCTATCTATAGACTACTTAGCTTCCCTATTAAATGTAGTAATAATCTTATTAAAGAACTTGAGGCTAAAGGAGAGATTAACTCTATAATAGAGATTAAAGGAGTACCATATCTCCTAATAGGACCTATTTTTAGGCTTAATTATAATTGCTATCTAAATACTAAGTTTATACTATAGCCTAAGGTATAAGGATAGGCACTAAGAATAGGAGTAATAGCTAAGAGATAGATATCCCTTAGGGAGGAGATTACAGTGTTATGTACAAATAATTACTTTAGGAAGAATAATAAGGATTACTTATATTCCTTATACAAGGTTAGGGGCTATAATAGCTAGAGTATATAGGTAATTTATACTAGTTCTAGTATTTAGAAAGATATAATATTTGCAAAGACCTAAAAAAGTTACTATACTTTAGGTAATACCTATTAAGGTACTCCTTAAGATCTATTACTATTTACCTTCAGATAACCTAGCAACGCTATAGGTTATTAATTAATTTTTTTTCAAAGTTATATCTAATATACTCTTTAGATACTATATCTAGAGTATAATATACCTATAGTATAGTATAACAGCTAATAACCTAAGACTGTATTATAATAGCCTAGTATTACCTCTATAAGCTCATAGTATTATAACTAAGTAACTCTATTAACTATATCTTTGAGTTCCTATCTCCCTAGTTAGATTGAAAAAACTACCTATTTAGAAATTTATAAAGCTAGCTCCTAAGTTTACATCTTTATATAAATTAAGAATAATTACTATCCTCTATTACCCCTAATTATACTATAGTAGTGAACACTAGAAAAAGCACAGGAATATTACTAAGGATATTATTTTAACACTTAAGGGGTTTAAATAAATCTTTAACCTGAAGGCAAAGGTGCATTTATTAGTACCTAGTGTTAAATGTTTCAGCTGCTAAAGTATATGCTATTATAATATAGTCTGTAACACTAGGCCCTTAGTACTACGTATATATATTATCTTCTCTAGTTAACTAGGGATAAAAGAAAGCCTTGCAGTTCTACTAATAGGAGGCTAAACTAATATAATTCCATTACTAATTAAGTATAGGCTGAAATACTGTAGCTAGGTATAAATAGGTTATAGTTATATTATTTTGTATTTCTAATATTATATTGTAATCAAAATAATAGCTAGGGACTAATTAATAACAGGAACTAGTCTTTTAAGAATCTACGTTGCAGCTTATCCATAGATAATTATATAGTTATGTTTATATTTTAGTTTTAGCTATAGCTATTATAGATCTAGAAGATTTATTAGATAGTACTAGTAATTCCATCCATGCGCCTTATTCCTATATCTCCTAATATCCTTATAATTAGCTTTGTATAGCTAATAGAATTTAGTTCTATATTTATAATAGGTTATATAATTATATCCCTTATTTTTCTTAATTCACCAACTATAACCTTCTCTAGGATACTGCCTACTTGTCTATTCAATCTTCTTTTTACTAGCTACCTCCTCTACTTCCCTTTAGTAAGAAATAGTATAGGCGTTATATTCTATATATATAAGACTATTATACTATAGGACTTTGTGCTTAATACAGGAATAAAAGCTATACTAAGTATATTAGAATATTAGGTTAGAATTAGTATATAGCTACCTATATTAGCAGCTAGGCCTAATATACTAGTAGAACTCTAGATTGTTAGAAAGGGATAAGCAGAGGACTAGGGCCTTATACTACTTATATAATTCTAGGGTAGTAAATACTCTAATTACCTCCTTGTTAAGCTACTAATTATATTAAGGATATATTAGGCTCCTATAGCTGCTGCTTTAGAGATATAATAATATCTATAATAAGATATAAGGCTAGTAAGTCTATAGTACATAGCTGCAAGCTACTATAATACATAATAGAAGGGAAACTCTCTAGATGTTATTAGTGCAAATTATATAATAAAAGGTTACTTTAGGATCTATAATAGACAAAGTAGTATTATAAGTACTCTAGCACTTTTATACTTCCCCTCTTCTATACTTCCCCTCTTTTATAAGGCTAGGAAGTTTAGGGTAGTATATAATTAATACTCCTCTTTTAGCCTAATATACTTTAACACCCCTTAAAGATTACCCTAGTACTATTACAGGGGCCTCTTTGTTACTTAGTAAGATTAGATTATCTACTTAAGTCTTATATTAGGAAATATAATAAATTGCTATTAAAGTATATACCTTAACTAGTTCCTTTTACGCCCTTATTTAATATAGCACCCCCTAAACCAAGAGGAACAGTATTATTTTAAGTTAAGTAATAATAGAGTGGTGCAGCTTCTTAATAAGATTAAGGGAAACTTCTAAAAGTATTAGGTATAATAACTCTTATTCTAACAGCATCCTAGGCATAAAGAGGCCTATTAAGTTCGTGTTAAGTTAGGCTATAAGGATAGTAAGCATACTTTATATTAGTTAAATAACTTACTATACTAAACGTATAGAGTATCTTATAACATCCCTAAACTACTCCTAGAAATAGACTTCTAATTCCTAATTGATATCTTTAAGGTCTATAAGAGTACTGAGATATTCCACTTTATAACCCTCTTTTATTTAACTAATTTTCCTTACTATAACTTACACTTGTCTTATAGTTACAGCTCTATATAATAATTAGTTTCTAGTTAGTTAAAAATTTGTTTAGAAGGGCTTACTATCTAAATCCTTATTTACTATCAACGCCAATAGCTTTCCTTAATAGATATTCTAGACATTATCTACTTATACAGTCGCTTACTAGGTAGTATAATTAATTTCCTTATTAGTAGGGATAACAAGAAGGATAACAACTATAATTATTTCTAAGTTAGGCTGTATTTATCTTATATAGACCCTAAAGAAATATTTATAGTGCAGTAGTTAGAAGAGTAGGTAATACTAGTGGAGCTCTTAGAGAGTAGTCCCTAGCCTATAATTACTATTATATATATTTAGGTAGCAATTTATAGGATTACCTAGCTAGAAAGTATTTTAGGTATTTAAAGAAGGGGTTTAGGATATACTTGTAGAGTTCCAATTTTAATTCTAAGTCTAGACTTACTCTACTTTATTAAGCTTATAAAGCCCAGCTTAAGTCTAGGAAGTCCCTTATTCTAGCTACTACAACACTTAAATATATAACTATTATAATAATTAATAAGAAGCACTATAGGTGAGCAGCCTTGTAAAAAAGACTACTTAGTTCCTTAAATAAGTATAAGCTTCTTAAACAGATGTAAAAGAGAGAAGCTTACTAGAGTATTATAGCTCTAAGGTAACTACAATTAGCCTATCTCAGCTGTAAGCCAGCTAGAATATTTCTATTTTAATGGACGTAATAGTGGAAAGGATATAAAATAATCCATTTTTTATATATATATAAACTTATCTTTGCACTATTTCTAAAACTTAAGCCTTGATTTTACTACTAACAAACGGCCTATTTTAGAATTACTTAGAAGATACTTGATTAAGGACTAGGCCTAGCTAAGGAAAACGCTTCTTATAACTTTCAGCTACTACTGGTAGAAAGTATTACTATAGATACTACTTAATCTAGGATAGTTATTATCTTGTTATATTGTTAAGATACAAAGGTAGAGAGTATTAGTAGGATAGGACACTTACTTATAAAGTATATTATTTTCAACTAAATATTAACAAAAGTAAGGCTGTTAGAAAACTATAGGGTATTATACTACTTAGGATCCTTATAAAGCTTTAAGAGGGACAGATTATAACAAAGGTTATATAATAGTTAATAAGCTAATCTAATTATATAGTAGCGCCCTTAGCAGAGTAAATAAGTATATAGTTATATTACTACTATAGCTCCTACAATTAGCCCAATCTTTCTCTCTAAAATCTATCTTCTTAGTTCTTATCTATGGCGCTGTTTCTTAGTTCAAACTATACTCTTTTTTTAGGGGGCCCTATATCTTCAACCCTTTTTGTTTCTTCTATACTATACCTTTCCACTTTAATAGAGCTAATCCTTCTCTTTATTTCCTGCAGTTCCTCTTCTAGGTACTTAATCCTTGTATTTTGTTTAGTAATTAAAGTACCTAGTACTGTAAGCTACACTTAAAGTAAATAAAGAAGACTTATTAAGTATATAAACAGATATCTCTTTAGGAGATAGTTCTTTGGTATTTGCACTAATATCTCCTTTAGTATAGTCTAAACTATTATTATATATTTATCCTAAATATTGTATATCTATTGCAATACCTTTATCTAACCTTTCAACTTTAATTAGAGGTAATATATCCTACTATGGTTAGTAGCTTCTTAAGGTATATAGCATATATATATACTATATACTGGTACTAGGGATAGTAAGCTAGGTCTTTAATAGTAGATTATAAGTTACTTATACCTGGAGTAATAGCTTACAGATCATTTATTATAAAAGAATAATAGGGGTTAGTTGGTTTAGAGTAAAGACTTGCAACATACTAGGTAGGATTTAATCTCCTTATATCTCTAATCTTCTTCTATATAGCTGATAGAAAAGCATAGGTAGATTCCTATAGTTTAAAACTATATTATTAGGCTAGGACTATAGCAGGTTTCTAGGCTGTATACTGCTCTTATAATAATAACTATTACCCCTATTACTATACTACTATATCCTAGATACTAAGATATTACATTATTATCTTATTTATATATATATATAGTATCCTACTCTAACCTCTCCCTACAGTAATATAGGTTGGTATATTTAGGTACTACTAGGAGAAGTTTATTATCCCTATATACTTCTAACTAATATAGTCTTTTATAAGTTGCTTATCTTCCAGAAGTAGGCTATTAATAGGAGGTTGCTAATTTAAGACACTCTTATATTAAACTTGAGACTAGTTTTTATATACCTTTAATTCTATCTCTAGATTTATACTAAGCAAGGAGGGTGATATCCAGTTAGACTGATAAAGCCCCTAATAGTTTCACTAACTTATTAATATCTAACTCTATTAACTACCTACTTCTAGGACACTGTACCCATTTATATATACTAATCTATATAGTAACTATAGGCTAGTTTTTAGCATAGAGGCCCTAAGTTATTATACTATTACAGGTAAAGTTTATAGCATTTAAATTTAATATTATATAACTCTAAAGAGTAGTAACTGCTACATCTTAATATATATACTAAGATATATTTTTTAAATCCCTAGTTTTAATACTACTAGGGTTTATAGTTATTACTATATAATCTAAGGAATTTATAGCCTTAGTCTTCTATATAATTATAAGTGCTATCTCTTAGTTCCTATTCTAGCTTATAGTATCTAGTAGACCTTAATATTATATTTAAGCGCTTAATAGTATCCTTTGTATATTTATTAGATAAGAGTACTATCTTATTATAGTAAAACTCTAAGGGTGTAAAATAGTATTATATACTATTAATAGGGTATCTCTGTTACCCTAACTAGCAGGTCTATATTAAGGACTTTAGGCAATAGGGAGTCTAATTATAGTTCCTATTCCCTGTAATTTATAACTGCCCCTAAAGATATAATACTATATTTAAGTAAGATAAGTATTAGGGCATAATCCCTATAAGTATATTTTAGTATAAAGGGGGGTACTCTTCTATTATTGCTAATACTCTATACAGCATTTTCAACTTTATAATAGCTAATCCCCTCCTTATATTAGGTGCCATCTATCTCCTTTTTGGGCTACTTCTAAGCACTTTACTCCTCTACTAGGATACTAGAGTACTCCTACGTTAGGCTAATAGCTCTAGCTATTACTAGTAGGTAGCTCTAGTTTTACTTAATATCACTTAGGGGGTTATAGTACTAGTTGACCTAACTGCAATTATAATTAGTACTATAACTACTATTAAACTAAGCTAGACTAAGTTAGCTATCTTATATACTCTCTAATATATTTTCTATATAAATATATAGCCTCCTATTAAAGTCTTTCTCCTTACTAACTTAAAAGATTATCTACCTTCTTTTAGCTTTATCCTTTATAAGTTATATACTAAAGCTAACTTTATATACTATACTGGTATACTTAGTTATAGTAAATATTATAATTTACTTTGTTTAGTAGGTCTACTATACAGGTATCTTAACTCCTTCTAATCTAGAGTAGGCTTAAAAAAGGAAAGTGTTGAATGGACTTTAACGTACACTGTAGATAGGTAGCTCTATCCTAATATACGTGTCTGTAGTGTATATACATATATAGGACATAACTGGGTAGTACGCAATTAGGGGTTAGTATTATTTATATCTATCTAGAGTTGGACAAAAGCTTAGCTTTTAGGTACCCCTTGCTAAGCCTCTATATAGTTAATTATATAAGGTAAGCTTATATAATCCTATACATAGGCTGGTTAATACCCCTAAATTATCTATGTATAGATACTAGCAACTTTTTGTTTTATTAATTAAGTTGCTTTATCTATACATTCCTTTAGTTATAGTCTCTAGATACCTAATTGTAATATTAAATCTATATCCTCCCTTACTAGCCCTATATATTATATAAGCCCCTTATATACCTTAGGTTAGGAAGGTTTACCTAATTTGTCTATACCCTTATCTAGGGCGGTTAGACCTTAATCTTACCTAGAGATAAGGCTCTCTATAAAAGCTGTTTCTACTAAGGGGTTATATAGATGTAATTTGCTAGTGTATATTAATTAATAATTAAAATCTTATAGTTCTAGTGCCTAGTCTATACCCCTTATAGCTTAGGCTCCTATATAAACAGCTAGTAGAGTTAGTAAGTTAGTATAGAGAGCTTCTATAGCTAGATCTAGTAAATAGCTAGAGCGTATAAATGGTCCTTAAGATTAAGTGAGTTAAAATATACTTATTAGGACGTAGTGTATAAACAGAGGTACATTAAAAGAGGGGTTAAGTAAGTTATTACATTATAGAGTATAAATAGAGGTATATTAGATAATAAGTTAATTAACTAATCTATAAGGAGGTATAAGTAGTAATTACTATTATTTAGGGAGGCTATCTAGGTATAAGATTCTAGGTGTAACGGCCCTATGCAGTATACTTAGGGGTAGTTATATAATAACGCAAGGCGCTAGGCCATAATTAGGCTAGTACCCTCTTAGCGAGCTGAGCTTATAAGCGTACTTACCCTCTACACCTTCTTCTCCTCCATCTTAGTATAGCTGAAATAGAGCCAACCTATCCAACTGACTGCCTCCTTCTCACAGCAATGTGAAGCCTGAGCTCATCATCACATTACACTAAGATCTCTAATATTTGGCTAGCGACGGCGACACAATATCAGGTCAAACCAATTAATCTACCTAAGCGTACAATTCAACAATAACTACTACAGGAATCTACTGCACAACTAGCCTAAGTGCTTAGTTTATTAACAGCATAATCTCCTATAAACCCTAGTTATAGGCTAGGTATATATTCTAGGAATATGTTAATTAAGCTACAAGCGCTCTGCAAGTCCCCCATTGAGTAGGTAATAACTACCTAGGGCATAGTATATAGTTAAGGCCTACTACTACCCCTAGAAGAGAATTAAGGATTCTATAACCCCCCTAACTAACCAACCTTCTCCTTATATAAGAACCCAACCACCATAAGCTCCGCCAGCTTATCTTCTCCCTACCTAAGAACTAACTACTACTGTACCACTAGCAGCCTATATACACAGATATAGGACAGCTATTAAAGCTTAAGATAAGGGTAAACCCAGAGGCAACAGCTACAGCTGAAGCCTATATACTAGCCTTTAAGTCACTTAAGTGCAAAGCTACCTTCTATACTAATAACAAGATTAGAGAGGACTATAAGATTAAAGGTTAGCGCACCTATACCTAATACCAGAAGAGTCCCTTCAAGATATTAATAGAGAGTAGTACCTAGGGAATAGAGACGTATAAGCCTTAGGAGATAGAGCTTACCCTACCTTAGCTTATAACAGTTAAGCAGCCTATTATTACTAAGGAGCTAGAATAATAACACCTTAAGGCCCTTGCGTACCAAGACTATGCTAATACCCTAGGGAAGGTGCTAAATACAGTAGAAGTTAAGCTTACTGAAGTTAAGGAGGAGCTAACTAAGCTATATTAATTGCTTAGTAGTACACTAGAACAGGTAGCTAGCAGGGATAAGGAAATTAAGGCCCTACAGGCCAAGGTCCAAATATAGACTACTATCTACTAACCCCTGTCTTCCTTCCTCTCTAAAAAAGCCCTTTAAGCCCTAGCCTTATTACCTGCCCTCTAGACACTAGGCAAGAAGCTACGCTTTACCTCCCTACCCTAGATACTAAGGAACTTGCCTAAATCTAATAACGACCTAGATAAACTACCTTAGGCATTACTATTTATACTAGCTACCCTACTTACCTCCTAATTAGCAAGTAGCAGCTTATACAGCCACTCAGCTTAGTTCCCTAACCTACTACTACTGGATAATAGCAAGGAGGTTATATTTAATTAGTAGAGAGATGGCTTAGAAGACAAGATTTATGCCAACTATAACTAGTTTACTAGGGCTAGTAAGTAAGCTATACAGGAGAATATTGCTGCCTATATATACACCTGCACTAGAGGCTCTATTAATTAATACCTCTCCACCCTGCTCCGCACTATATAAGACAGTAGTTAGCTAATTAACTAGGTATACCTGCTTAGCTGACTAGAGTAAGCCTACAGCAATCTACATAAGAAACTCAACACCTACTATAATTTTTAGAAGCTCTACCTTAAGGACCCTGCTAACTTTGCTCTATTCTAGAGCACCTTCTTCCACCTTGCTTAAGAGCGCAGCCTACCTATAGATTAATAGGTAGAGGAGCTATATAAGAAGCTTCTAGATACTCTATATATATAGATAAGTATCTACCACCAATAATATAGTAAGGATTATAACAGCTATATTAACCTCGCTTACGATATTACCTATAAGCTAGCTACTAATGCTTAGAGGAGCCAACCTTACGCTAATAGAGCCCTAAGACTAGAGCTACGCCCTTACTAGCTAGAGAAGCCTACCCCTACTACTACTGCTACTACCTCTACCCCTACACCTTACGCTACTAAGGCTAAGCTCTACTACTAATGCTATAAGCTAGGACACTATAGCTAAGACTACCCTAAGTGAACCTATGCTGAGCACAAGCTTATTAAGGTAGACTTAGATAATAACCTTAAGCTAGGTAAGCTAACACTAGCCAACTCTAACGTAGATGAGCTGGGAAATGTCTCAGCCTAGGGGAAGTCTCCTCCCTAGAGCTATCTATTAGAGCTATTAACCTACGTAAGTAGCTTTTCTATAGATAGGCCTTTACTCTACCCTATTGCATCTCTACCAACAGCTTAGTAATCTAACTTACTAGCTTGATCAACACCAGTACTAGTAGCTACACCCTAGTCTACCTACAGCACCTGCGTACTATTAAGAAAGGACTTAAGGCTTAGATCTCCCGCATAGAACTAATCCCCCTAGCTAGCTATAATAACTAACTAAATGGACAGGTAGATAAGTACTTTAAGGCTAATCTAGTACTAGATAGCTACTACCTTACTACCTACTTTATCATCTGCAACACCAGCTACTATAATCTAATAGTAGGCCAAAAGCTACTAGAAGATACAGGCGTCTAGCTAAGCTGCAAGGACTAAGCACTAATATAGCCTAATAATAAGTATATTAACTGTAAGCGTAACCTCTAGATACTAACTTAGAACACCTCAACTACAGCTGCTAATCCTATGTACTAGAGTAACTCTAATTACCGTAATAAGCTTATAGATATAGCTGTAGTCTAGTACTACAGGCAGCACATTACTTAGTATAAGAACCTAAGGAAGATAGACAAGCAGCTTCATCCTAAGCCACATGAGATGATAAGTAGATAGCCTCTATAGCCTTAAGTAGTCTCCTGTAAGGACCTTGCCGCTATAGGCCTAGAAATTAATACTATTAGAGCTACTATATTCATGTTGTATATATATTAGAAGAAGGTTACTCTAGGATATCTCAGCGTCTATAAGATAGATCAGCTTATCTAGGACTACAGCCAAGATAACCCCCTAGATCCTAAAGCTAAGCTCTGCCAGCTTATAGAAGAGAAGCTGCTATCACTAGGCTACGTAGGTACTACGCTAGCCCACTTCTCTAAGAAGGATTCTAACGTCCTGCCTCCGTACTGCGTCAGCGTTAATCACAACATTAAGCTAATAGCTGAGAACTTACTAACGTTAAGCCTACTATATAGTATATTACTTAAGCAGCTAAAGCTTATTAAGACCTATCTAGATAATCACCTTTAACACAGCTTTATTACCTACAGTGATGCCTTATATACCTTACCAGTCCTGTTCACTAAGAAGCCTAGAGGAGGGTAGCATTTCTGTATTAACTACTAAAAGCTTAACACTATCACTAAGAAGGACACCTACCTAATCCCCCTAATCTAGGAGACTCTTACACGCCTAGCTCGCGCTTATATCTTTACTAAGCTAGATATCTACTAGGCCTTCTACTGCATACGCTTAACCCTAGACGTAGAGGATCTAATAATATTCTACACCCAGTACAGGAACTATAAGTACTATGTATTACCTTTTAGTCTCTACAATGGCCCAGCTACATTCCAGCGCTATATTAATAAGGTACTCTATAGCCTACTAGACAACTTCTGTATAGCCTACCTTAATAATATCCTAATCTACTTAGAGGACCTACTACAGCATAAGGAGCACGTCACTTAGGTGCTAAGATAGCTAAAGGAAGCTAGCCTCTAGGTAGATATTAAGAAAAGCGAGTTTACTGTCACCAAGATAAAGTTCCTAGGCCTAATCATTAGTACTAAAGGTATCTAGAAGGACCCTAAGAAGGTAGCAGCTGTATATAACTGGCTAGTACCTACCTTAGTAAAGAGCCTCTAATCCTTCCTAGGTTTCTGCAACTTCTACTAAGCGTTCCTTAAGGACTACAGACGTATTATACGACCTCTCACTAAGCTACTTAAGCTGGGTACCTAGTATACCTTTAGTAAGCTTAAGCTAGCTACCTTCTAGTATACAAAGGATCTTATGCTATTAGATAATATACTAGCTTACTACTTACCCTACTAAGTAACCTAGATAGAAATAGATATAAGTAATAGAGTGGTAGCTGGAGTACTCTTATAGCTGCAAGGTAATAGTCTCTAGTAACTAGTTGCCTTCTACTTAAAGACTATAACAGCACCCTAGATAAACTACAACATTCATAATAAGGAGATACTAGCTGTAATCTAAGGCCTCTGTAAGTAGTACTCTTAGCTAATAGGCCTCTAGTTAATAGAGCCTTTTAGTGCAATTACTGACTACTAAGCGCTAGAGTACTTCTCTACTAAGTAAGAGCTTACTCTATAATAGATGCGCTGGGCTATAGCTATAGCTAACTTCAATCTAACCCTTACCTACTACCCTAGATCTACTAATATAGTAGTAGACGTACTATTGCGTAAGCAAGAGGAACTTAAGACCTAGAAGGAGAAGGACAAGGCTGCATATACACAAGCCTTCCTCTCTACTAAATAGCTTAACCTTAGCCTAATTAAGGTTGCAGCTGATAACCTAGCCAAGCTAGCCACTAATAGCCTATAGTAGATAATTGAGCTAGCAGTAGTAGATACCTTTATGTCCCTACCTCCTCTAGACGACCTGTATACGCTAATTAATTATATAATTAAGACTAACCAGAACTATAAGAGCCTGTAGGCCTACTAAGAGAAAGCTCTCTTAGGTAAGCCTACCTCCTAGACGCTTACTCAGGAGGGACTACTCCTATACAAAGGCAAGCTCTTTATACCTACTCTATACTTCCTAAGGATGTACCTTATCTATATAGTTTATACTACTTAGGTTACTACTTACCTAAGCTGATACAAGATAGCTAAGCTGCTGTATAATTAGTACTTCTAGCTAGACCTAAGTAAAAACATTGATACGTACGTTGCTGCCTGCAAAGCCTACTACTAGAGCTATATACCTTATAATAAGACCCCTAGCCTGCTTAAGTTGTTGCCTATCCCTAATTAAGCTTAGCAAGACGTCTTAATAGATTTTAAGTCCTTCCTACCTAATAAGAAAGGGTACAATAACGCCTTTATAATAGTTAACCGCCTTAGTAAGTAATACTTCTCCCTACCCTGCTATAAGATAGTTATAGCTGCTTAAGCAGCTGATATATACTATTAATATATCTAGCGCGTATTTAGACCACCCAGATTAATTATCTCTGATTAAGGCCCTTAGTTTATCTTAGCGTTTACGGACGAACTCTGTAGGCTTACTAGTATTAAGTAGAAGCTCTCTACTACCTACTACCCTCTAACCAATAGCTATACAGAGATTATAAACTAGTATCTTAATTAGTACCTCTAGCTGTTTATCAACTACTACTAAGATAACTGGTCTGACCTACTGCCCTGTATAGACTAGGCCTAAGCTATCCTACTATATAAGACTACTAGCTTATCTCCCTTTAAGATTAAATTTGGCCATCAACTAGTGCATTACTAGGACTAGGAGAAGTGCACTAAAGCCTTACCTACCCTATGTAAGCAGATATCCTATAAGGAAGCTTAGAGCTTTACTAAGGCCCACTATAATACTGTAAAGCTTACTACTAAGATAGCCTAGTAGGGTATTACCTAAGCTTAGTAGTAATAAGCTTAGCAAGCAAATAAGAAGCACTAAGAGCCTAACTTTGCTATAGGGGATGAAGTCTATATAACGCTAAGGGGCTTTACTACTAGCTACCCTAGCCTAAAGCTTAACTAATAGATGTATAGACCCTATCCTATTACAGAGATAAGAGGTTACTTATACTACCTACAGCTGCCTTAATACATGTATATATATAATATCTTCTATATAGATTATCTCTAGAAATCTACAGAGCCCCTGCTAGGGCAGATTAAGCCTAAGGAGCCACCTATCAAAGTTAACAGCAACCCTAAATAGACTATAGAAGAAATCCTAGATAGCTATATCTACCGCAGCCGCCTATAGTACAAAGTATCCTAGACTAGCTATAACCCTAATCTAACTTAGTATAACACTTATAGCTTTATAGGAGCTCTATATAAGGTCAGAGACTACTACAAAGCCTACCTAAAGAAGGCAGGTCCCCTAGCTTGACTAGATACCTAGTTGTGAGCGTACGAAGTAGGTAAGGACCTAGAGTTAACAAAGGAGGATGACAAAGCTGCCTCTAAGGCTAAGACAAGGATCCAGTAGAGGAACTAATAAGACTTAGGGACAAGCCTCCCTTAGAGGGGGGTAATATAACAGCCCTGTGCAGTATACTTAGGGGCAGTTATATAATAATGTAAGGCGCTAGGCTATAATTAGGCTAGCGCCCTCTTAGCAAGCTGAGCTTATAAGCGTGCTTACCCTCTATACCTTCTTCTCCTCCATCTTAGTATAGCTGAAATAGAGCTAACCTATCTGACTAACTGCCTCCTTCTTACAGCAATGTGAAGCCCAAGCTTATTATCACACTAGGAGATTTCCCCCTTTTTACTTCTCTTCTTTATTCTCTCCTCTACATCTTCTTCTATATATTCTAGAATCTAGCAGCTTTTTAATTTATTAGTTAACTTATAGTAGACCTTTATATAATAGCTCTTTAGCCTACTCCTACCTAATAGGGCCTTACTAGCCCTATAGCTATTACTATTACTCTAGGTAGCTACTAGTAGGTTATCCTACCTACTAGGACCTAGTAGGGTTACCAGTTTATATAGGGTCTCTGTATTAATATATATACCTTATCTTTCATATAGTATTTAGATAGTATCTAATATTTTTTTTTTTTTTGTAGGCTAATGAGACTACTATTACTACCCTGCCCTTATATAATATTGCTGTAATTATTACTACTAGTACTAACCTCTAGCTTTTTGTAGCCAAGATTATATACTAGGAGGGTTACTTCTATATACTACTTATCTAGAGCTGTAGGGCTCTGTATATAACTCTATATATGCAGCACTATAGCAGTAATTCTAGATCCTCTCTGTTTAAGGATTATTGTACACTGCCTAGTTACTAGGTAGGTACCTATAGTTCCTATATATAGTAGTTGCACAGTATATACTACTAGTATTACACCTAGTATAATATTCTTCTCTATAGTTTTCTGGGGGAGGAGGGATAGGGAAGGAGGGGGGGGGGAGGTATTTTAATAAAAAGTGCTTTCTAAATATATACAATATTCCCTTGTATAAATAAGTAACTTTAGTAAGTATATCTATATCTAGTAGATAAGAAATATATATATAGAAAGTACGAAGTAATATAGGGAATTAGTATTATATGTAGAGGGGTTTTAGAGTTTAAGTACTCTATACTAGATTAGTACAATCTATAGATACCTCAACCTTAATATTAAGCTTGTTGGTTAAAATAAGAGATTCTATTATAGTATTTAGACTCTTCTTTGTGTATATATTAGTAGGATTATCTTTACTATTAATCCATTAAATTTCTATAATTTCCCTCTTTTCGTATAATTCCTAAAGAGACATAATATTAATTATAAGCCTCTTCTTATTAGTAGTACTAAGCTTAACAAGGTAATTATATAGGGATTTCAAATCTATATATATAACAACTGGTATTAGGGGCAATACTAGTGTATAGGTGACTTAGAGAAGTATAGAGCTTAGTGTAATAGTGTTATTGAAACTGCTGACTATACTATATAGCTTAGAGGTAAGTACACTCCTTATTACCCTCTTATATTTAATTAAGTTCTAATATATAATATTACTATAGATCTGGAAATTATATAAGTCTCCCTTACTTTATTCTTCAGCTAGAATAATAAGGAATCTAAGTTATAAGCTAAGATCCTTATTATTAGTAAATAAACTATTAGTAAAGATAAATAGCTTTATACGCTGTAGATCTAAGGGGATAAATATTAAGCTGTAGTTAGGGTACTTAATTTGCTATAGGATTCGTGTATTAAGAGCTTTAATGTCCTTATCTTTTAGTAGGACTATTTAGGCTATAGTTGAAAGATTAAATAAAGCTTTAGGTTAATATACTAATACAACGTATACTCCTCTTACTTATTAGGTAATATATTACTATATTGTATCTAGGGCAGAAGGATTAATCACATAGAGGTTCTTTGATTATCCCTTCTAAGTTAGGATAACCTTCCCTTTCACAAGGGTAACCTTTCTACTATTAAACTTAATTAGTTGATTAGGTGAAAGGATAGTCTTTAGCTTTGCTTAGAAGGTAGCTTTAGTAAGCTTATCCTCTTCCCTTTATATAAATAAGGGGGTAACAATACTTAGGGTATTATTAGTCTAGAGGCCTATTATACTAAAAGTTGTAGGTCCTTTGTCTATAATTAGAAGGCATAGATTATATATAGAATTAAGTATTTAGAGCTTCTCCCTATAGTAATTATAGTAGGTCTTAAACTAGTATAATCCTGACTTAGCTACTCTATATAATAGGCGCATAATCTGGAAAATAGTATTTAGAGGATAGGTATCCCTTATCTTAATTAGTGGCTTTGTATATAATATATAACTTAGTTTATTAGTAGCCTAAATATAGGCCTAGGTAATATCTCTAAGCTTAATATATATACTATGTAAGGTAATTAGCAATAGTGCAATTACTAAGATAAGTCTCTAGCTTATCTACTAGATTATAGGTAATTAGGTAAGGATCTCCTCCTTTTCCTTATCTAAATATCTAGTAAAAATAAGCTAGGACTTCTTATATAGCTAAGTACTCTTGCCCTTAATCTCTCTAACTATATATAGGTTAAAGATTCGGCCTCTATAGGTAGCTGGGTTGAATTGGAGGATCTTAAAGGTGCTATTAGTAATTAGTACTTCTATCTCTGTGCGGTCTAATTCCTTAAATAGTTAGCTAGGAGTTATAATTACTCTATCTATATAAAGCTTGATTACTAGAGTATAGTTATTATTTTCCTTTTAT
>ML977568.1:285119-372310 GCA_010015725.1 Amniculicola lignicola CBS 123094
GTTAATTAAGATCTCCTAGGTCTTACTCCTTAGGTGTTATATAATAATAAGGTTTCACCTAAGTATAGTAAAGTATAAGGGGTCTATTTTCTAAGTTAATAGTAATATTCCTTCTATCTGTACTCTCAATTTTGTATAGTCCTATCTATCCTTTCTTCTCTCTCTAAGCTATAATCTTAGAGCCTAGTAGTAGCAATAGAATATTATATATACTTAGTCTATTACAGGTATTGTTACAAGCGAAGCTCTGTACCACTGTGCTAGTACAACTAAAAGGTGCAAGTAATTAATATCATTGATTATCAAGTGCAGAATAATACATATACCTCACAATATCCCCCCTCTTAGACGCGTTTAACCCCAAATACTCTAAGAGGTAATAAAGCTGTACCTATACTAGACCTCCAGCAGCTCTTAATATAGTACCTAAAGAGGCCGCCTTGTATCTCAGCATAAAGCCGGCTATACTGTCTAATGCTAGTAGGGATTGAATGCACAACCCAGCGCAACCCTGCACTGACGTTAGGTGATATTGATTACTATGTCACAAGCGAAGCTCTGCACTACTGCGCCAGTACAACCAAAAGGTGCAAGTAATTAACATCGTTAATTATTAAGTGTAGAATAATACATGTACCTCACAGGTATTTAATATATAATAGATATTAACTTTTACTCTTTCTTAGTAGAGTATCTTTATTACTTAATAGATTACTTTAGCTTATATAGTAATATCTAGTAATAGGGGAGAGGTATTGGAAATCTATAGATAGGCTCTAAAAACTAGTAGTATTGGGACAAGGCTATTCAGGCCTATAGTGTCATTTAGGGCCTTTACTGCTATTTGGAGGATAGCCTTATCCTCTATATTATACCCTAATTCAGTATATAGGATATTATACATACATTAGAGTAGTATATATATACATTCAATCTTTCCTACAGCCTAGTAGGCCTTAACTAGTATCTATTTATATTCTACTCCTATAATCTTTATATAATTATAGAAGTCTTTAGAGGTAAAGTTAGTTCCTAGGTTATATATAATAAAGTTAGGTAGTCCTTAATAGGTATTAATCTAGCATTTGCAGAGTGTGTCCTATATATCTTATATAGACATAGATTTAAGGAAGATAGTAGCCTGAAATAATATATTAGCATTAATAATATAGAGGATATCCTTTCTACTAATATATATAACGTTGATAATAATCTTATAGTTAAAGTTAGTATTATCCTTAATACTAAACTTAAATCAACAAGGTGCTAGGTTGTATAATTAGCAGTAATAATAGAATTTGTAAATTTCCTCTAGTATAGTATAGTTAGCCTTATAGCCAGCTCTAGTAAGTATACTATAAAGCCTCTCCATATAAGGGTATCTAAAACGTTAATAGAGATATTAAAGTTGCGTTTCTATAAAGAATATAGTAATCTTATTCTTACTAATATTGAAAAATAGGTATCCCTACTTTTAGATAATAGGGATAGTGCTTCTATCCTTTCATATAATTATATTAAGAGTATTATTATAGTATATACCTAGTCTATCAGTATCTGCAAGGTAGAGGAGGAATAGGGTTAGTATATCTAGGATATAGTATATAACTATTCTAATTAGGTTCTAGATCTATATAGTACCAATTAATCCTTTAGATCCTTAGCTACTAAAACTAATATTTGCAGATCTAGGTGTCTAGTTAATCTTAGTTTAAGGGTACTCTTATATGTAGGCCTTAAGTTATACTTTTCCAACTATAGATACTATAGCTGCACTAGTATCCTAAAGTTCTCCTTAGTATATTATACAATAACAATTATCTAGAATAAATTAATTAGTAACTTTGTACCTTTTAGCATTATAGATATCTTTGCCAGTTATGCAATAGAGATATACTATAGTAGTTAGGTAATTAACTACCTATTCTCTATCCTCTAGATTATTATCTTTATTATTAACTATCTCTTTACCACTTATAGGTTCCCCTTCAAAGTCTTATATATATAATAATATCTATTCCTCTTAGGGGGGTTCCTTATTAAATTACTTATATATTATTATATATTACTATTTTATACAGTTAAAGTCTATATAAGGATAATTAGAGGACTAGTATCCTTCTTTATAGTAGATAAAGCACTTCTTCTTTATATACTCTATGCAGAAGCCTCTTAGGCTTTAGCTATATCCTTAAGAGTATAATAATAGGGACCAGCTATAGAAGTTAGGTTTTAGGTAATTTAAAAAGTACTTTTAATCTATATAGTATATATCTCCTAGTTCCTAAAGATACTAGTTTATCTAGTAATCTATACTAACTTACAGTGCTGTACAAAGGTTACTAAATAGCCCTTTGCACATTTAGTTATTTAAGAATATAGCCTACTTAAATTTAGGTTATCCTTAGTATACTTACATAACAGTAGCATATAGCTATTAGTCTCTAAGGAAGCTTCCTCCTATTACTCTCTATATAAGTATGAGTTTATTAATAAGAAACTCTAAGGCCTTATATAGTATCTTGTCTAGATTCTCCTTTCAGCACTATATAAAGGATATTAACGTCTAGTTAGTATAGTACTAAGTCTTATTAATAGTAGTATTAAAGTAGGTATCTAGGGCAGTATACAGAGCCTTCTATATATAGCTAGGACCTATAGTATATATATAGAATATATATATATAATCTTTAAGAATATTAGGGAAGATATTAGAGTATTATACCTTATAGATATTAAGATAACAGCACAGCTTAATAAAGATTTAGGTCTTATTAGTAAGGATATTATATAGTTTACTAGTATAGTTATTATACTTCTTCTAAGCTTTCTAGAATATAATTATCTTCTCGTATAGAAGTCTTTAGTTCTTATATTTAATAATTAGTAGTAGCTATATTAGACTATAGATATTTCAGTATAGGGGTGTATTATATAGGGATAGAGAGGGTTGATATTAGGGCTGCAGCTCTATTAGTATAGAGGGTTATTAGATTAAGGGTTTATATAGTAGGTTTACTAGTGGATTATACAGAGGGGGAGCTAATAGTCTAGTTAGTATCTTAGGTACTATTATCTTAGTTCCTATAGGTCCTTCCTTGTATGAGGTTAGTTTAGGTAGTAGCCTAGTAGATAAAACTATTAATAGCGTGTAAGATCCTTAGGGTAGAAGTAGAGTTTCTATAAGATCTCTATTTACTAGACTTTTTAGTTCTATAGCTATTTTGTAGTTTATCCCAATTATTCTATATAGTCCTTTATAGTTTATTATATCCCTAAGTCCTTATCTAATTATATAGTTAATATATTAGAAGTATTCCACTTCCTATGCATAGAAGTATTCCTTAAAGTTATTAAGGATTTAGTTAGGTAATCCTTTTAATTAGTAGATATTAGTAAGAATATACGCAGTATATATATTAAGGTAGAAGGTTAATAGGTCTATAGTTATATTAATCTAGTTGTTCTAGTATTAAAGGCGTACAGCGCTTTAGAGGGTAGATATTCTAATACTAGTTTCCTCTAACAGGTCCTTATATAAATATAGGAACTTTGCTTCTTCTTTATATAAATCTAATTAGTTCTTATCTAGGATTAGTAAACGTGTAGGCTGGCTAGCTTCAGCTGATATAGTATTAGCTAGTTGGTTAGGTTAAGCTATTATAGCGCTGGTATTGGCGTTAGCACTAGTATTTATTTATTTTAGTTACTACTAGGTTTATACAGCAGGATTCTTAGGGTGTATAATACACTATCTTCCTTCATATGTTCTTGAAGGTTAATCTCTCTATTCTATAGCTATAAATAGAAATAGTAATAAAACAGAGACCTTAGTAGAAGTTGGTTTTACTAAGGTATAACTCTATCTTTACTCTTGCTAATTTGCAGTTGAAGTTAATCAACTACTAATTAGTATTAAATAGACTTCAATGTATACTGTAGATAGGTAGCTCTATCCTAATATACATGTCTATAGTATATATATATATATAGGATATAACTAGGTAGTACGCAATTAGGGGTTAGTATTATTTATATCTATCTAGAGTTGGATAAAAGCTTAGCTTTTAGGTACCCCTTGCTAAGCCTCTGTGTAGTTAATTATATAAGGTAAGCTTATATAATCCTATATACAGGCTGGTTAATACCCCTGAATTATCTATATATAGATATTAATATTATTTTAATAGTGCAGCGTAGTATAAAGCCTTAGGTATTAAGCTCTTCTTAGTATTAAATCTCTAATAGTAGTCTAACTATAACTTAATAGTAGTTTAAATATAGTTTATTTAAAGTATACCTCTAGTACTATACACTTAAGACGTAGGCTATACCTCTACTTATTAGTATTTTAGCTAATCTTACTACTACTAAAAAGCTAATTATTATAAAGTATATAACTTTCTTTACTATATACTATTTATAGTAAAGAACATATAAATAGTTTAACTTTACTACTAACCTTACTAGCTTTATTACTCTTATCTTTTATAAGACTTATAAATCTAGTATTAAGGTTAGTAATATAGTTACTAAGGGTACTATAAGTATAATTATTTATAATAATAGCTTAGGTACTCTTAAAGGTTACTCTTTTTAAAAATTTAAAGACTCTACTACCTCTTACATCTTTATAAAAAGCCTCTCTTAGTTAACTAGTAAAGCTTTAGCTGCGCAGCTTAACACTAAGACTAAGATTAATACTAACTAAATAACTCTTACTATACTTAAGTAGAGCCTAAATATTATTGTTAAAACTAAAGAGAGTAACTATAACAATGTTCTTTATATTAAGGGGTACTCTAACTTAGTAGCTACTAAGCTAAGTATTAACAATAATAGTAGCAGTACTATTTCTCTACTTAAAATTGCTATTTAGCTTATAAAATTTAGTATTAAGAATGCTATCTATTTCTCCTAGTAGACTAGTAAGAAAGCTAAATTGCTTAGCGTAACTTATTATATAAGCAAGTTAAGCTAGGTAGAGAAGGATTAGATTTGTCTCTTCTTTAACTTTAATATAATAGCTTCACCTAACTACGCGATTTAGATCTATAACAAAGATAGCTTAGCCTTTAACAGCACTAGGCCTCTAGGTTTAGCTAAGGCTGAAGTAGAATTCACCTGCTACTTCTATAAAATTGCTTATCTACTCTCTACTAAGATTAAGTTTAATAGGTAATCTAACTACAGGCCCTTCCTTAAAGCTAGAATTGCAGCGGGAGGTATTGCATGCAGTACTGAGGGCATTAAGATAGAGGAAGAAGAGGCTCTTTTTAGTAGCGCAGCTGGCGTGCTATATAACGTAAACTATTACAAGGACAGGGATACTAAGAACAATCTCAACTACGAAGCCTAGATTAAAATGTTAAGGGCAATTGTGCATATAGTTGCGATATACGTATAGAGTTAGAAGGGCTTACTATCAAAACACTTCCAGATAGCAAAGAGGGAGGCTGGTGTGAACAGTAGAGTGAGGTTTAGACAGAGTAAGAGATTTTTGAAGAATGTGTAAAGATATGGAAGACTAGAAAAATAATCTCAGAGCAATATGACTTAACAAACGTCCTGTACATATGATAGTTGTGACAGCAACAAATACCTTTAGGCCACTTTAGACAACTTGCTAAGCCTAGCCACCAAGTCTCCAAGGGATGCTACAGAAGGAGAACCCATAATGTCAAAGATAGCAACATCAGCTGCAAACTCCTTTCCCATCCAGTTCCTTAGCTCCACTGCCACAAGACTATCCACCCCGAACACATGCAGCGGCTTGCTAGCATCTACGTCCTCCGAAGTGATAGATAGTGCTCGAGCAAGTTTATGCGCAAGAGCCTCTACAACAAGGTTCGCCCGGGCCTCATACCCCTCTGTTTGCGCAAACTTTGCTTTGAAGTTGATGAGAGAAGAGGATCCCACGTGCTGTACTGCAACTCTCGGTTGGGCGAAATTTGCAAATAATGGCCGCTGCATCATGTCGAGTGGGTCCTCGCCATTCGACATCATATCCGCTGGTGTAACGAGACCCATGGCAATCAAGCTCTTCTCTGGTGCTGTGGTCCGAGGTCGTCCAGGATCGCATAGTACATCGAGAAGAGCGAAGAATTCTCCGTCTTCAATTTTGACCATGCCCTGCATGTTCTCGAAAGTCTTTTGGAGGCGCCCAGTCTCTGCAATGATACCAATCGAACGCATTGCGCCTAGGTCAATCGAAATAGCATTCTGTCCATGAGAAACTCGGTGTCTCGCCAGTGCGTCTTGAAAGGTACATCCTGCGGCATAGTTGGCTTGCCCCGGGCTTCCAATAACACCTGCCACGGAAGCTAGCAGTATGAAGAAGTCAAGGTCTGACGGGAGGTGAAGGTGCAAATTCCACGATGTTGAGACTTTAGAATTCACTGTCTCTGTCCATTGGGAGTGGGTCATGTTATCAAAGATGGAGTCCTGGGTTCACCTGCATTAGTATCATTGTCCCTTTCAATGTAACAAAGTCGGAGACTGACCTGCAGAACCATAGCAGCATTTATGCATCCCCGAATTGGAGGCATGGTCTTGGCGCAGCCCTCTAGCGCGGCACAAAGGGATGACGCGGACGAGACATCGCAGCGTGGTGTGGCGACTTTGATTCCGAGCTTCGCAAGGTCATCGATGACCTCAGCTGCAGCTTTTGAGCCAGAACTGGTTCGAGAGAATCTGGAGAGTACAATCAGATTCTTTGCGCCACGAGAGGCCATCCATCGCATCATGGCACGCCCGATGCCTCCTAGACCCCCGGCTATCAGGTAACTTGCGTCGGTCTCGAACTTCCATGTTCTTCGCTCAAGCAAACGTTTCTATGCTACATCAGTCAATTGCTCCTCGAATGGGGTCTTTAGCTTACCTGAACTATAGCACTGGAATCCGCGGTGATGATTGTACGACCTGTGTTCTTACCGCTTTGGAAATAACGGAAGGCCTCTTCCACCTTATCCACTCCGTAGATATGCAACGGCTGGGGACAGTGCAGGATCCGCTTGTCGGCCAAGTCTAGCAAATTCGCCCACACAGAATCTCCGAGCCTTGGACGCGACTGCGAAATATGTCGAATGTCCACAGCCGTGAAGGACACATTCTTTGCAAAGGATCCCATTGGCAGCTGTGCATTACTCTTGATATCCGCCTTCCCAAGTTCGATGAAACGTCCATATGCCGCTATGCACTCCCAGCTAGCTCGCAGGCCTTCACCCACCAGGGAATTCAGTACCACATCCACTCCACAGCCATTTGTCATCCTTAATATCCCGTTCTTGAAACTTGTGTCTCGGCTGTAGAAGATATGATCTTCTTTCACGCCTAACTCTTGAATGAGGAGATCTTTCTTCTCTTGATATCCAACTGTACAGAATACTTCTGCTCCCACCATTTGTGCTATCATAACGGCCAGTTGGCCTGTTCCACCAGCGGCTGAATGAATCAGAATCTTCTCCTCCTTCTGGAGCTTAGCAACCTCAATCAAGGAGTAATAAGATGTGAGGCCAGGGTTCATGATAGCAGTGGCTTCTTCGAAAGAGAGCGAGTCCGGAATTTTAAACACCCAATCCCTACTCCGAGGGTACATTTTCATGCAACCCATGACGACCATCGCTACGTTGTCTCCCTCTTTCACATGCGTCACGTTCGACCCAACTCGAGTCACTATACCCGCACAGTCGGCTCCAAAGTCATTTTCTTCGAGACGACCGAGCGCGATGAACATGTCGCGAAAGCTCACTCCCCAGGCCTTGGCTTCAATCTCAACTTCATCTGGCAGAATGTCTGTCTGGAATGCCAAATCCTCAGAAAAATGCAGAGTCTCTAGCTGACCACGATGCAGAATGTCTAGCTTGAGAGGGGGCCCAGGTAGCCATGACGATGTGCTGATATGCGGGTACAGGGTTGCGTTCAGAGCAGTGCTCAGAAGAGGCTCGGAAATTAATCGCGGAATTAAAATCCGATCATTTCGTACAGCGTACTCCAACTCAGGGTTCTCGCTTGAAAAAGCTGCTTCGAAGACCTTCCGAATATGACTGATGTTCTTATCCGAGATCTCGAGAGTGAGCGAAACAATGCGCTTGTTGTGTGACTCTGAGCGCAGGGACCGCAAGAAGCCATCTTTTGCTCCTTCAAATGGTGCATCGGAGACGCTGGAAGGGGATGTTACCCAGAGGATATTCGTCCATGTTTGGAGACAAGCTTTAAGGGTGTTGAATGTTGTAGATTCCAGCTTTGTGAGCAGAGACGAACCCATCTCCGCCAGAATAATGACATAGTCTGCCTTTCTTCTGCTCGGGTCCTTGAGTTCCGATAATGACATAACGCTGCGAGACAGGCTAGTAAGCACCTCCATGAGCTTTGACGCGACAAGTAATTGATAGTAATCACCGTCTTCCACAACGTACAGGATCTGCGAGTTGGTAGAGAAGAGCGGATCTGGTGATTTCTCGCATCTGGTGGAGATCATGATGCTAAAGGTGTGCGCGGAGTCGTCACAATAATCTCTTAAGACCATGTTGTTTCCAGAGAATCCGCTTTCGCGCAACAAGGAATCCCATCGACCCTCGGTGACTGTGGGCTCTAATTGTCGATAATCCTCCTCTCCAAGCCACCATCCATCTAGGACACCAAAAGCTAGCCCTATGGGGAATGAATTTGGTCGTGTTGGCTCTTGTATAACCAACTGGCCTTGGGGTTTCAACAACAGTCGTAAATTTTCCAGAGATCGTGACAGATTGGCTGTGGCATGGAGTACTGATCCGGCGAATATGATGTCAAATGATTCTGGGTTGAAGCCCTGAGCCAGAGGGTCTGAAGTAATGTCCAGTGTTGTATATTTCACCCTGGCGCCAAATGCGCTAAACTTGCTGTCTACTTTCTCGAAGAATGAAGTGGAGATGTCCGTGAAGATATATTCGCTGAATGCCATGGCATCTGTCCTTTCTTCACGACGTTGAAAGGCAGACAGTATGCAGCTTGTCCACCCTCCGGTCCCTGCACCGACTTCAAGAACTCTGAGTGCAGGTGTTTGGTGCGAGACCAGATTTAAGTATGACTCAAATCTATCGTCACACATTTGCGTGAAGACGTCGGCATACAATGCCGCTGAGAGTTTGGCTGTACAGTGTATATCGAATGCGCTCATGTCACCTCTCATGATGGAAGGAAGATTTGTCGCAATCTCAAAGAATAGATTTCTCTGGGGCTTCAGCTTGTGTATGACCTGGATCTGAGAGTCCAGATCTTCGTCCCTAGGAGGCATATTGAAAGCAGTCTTTGGGCTACAGTATTGCTGAGGTTTTGAGAGCTGTTTCTTCAACCAATCAAATTGTCTTCGATGATGTGGAGGAACACACTCCCAGTTCGTGGCTTCCAACTCAGGCATGTGTTTCTGGACGACTAATCGTAGAACATGTTCAAGGTGTGTCATGTCGTGTATTTGTGTGGACTCGTCGTTCTGAGTATACGCGGATGTGCAATACTTTTGCAACTCTGATGAACTGAGCAACGACAACTGGGGTGCCCAGTCAATCCCCGATAATAGGGACCTCTCCTTTTCCGACTCAGTATCATTCTGTAATATCGGCAGCATCTCTAGTTTCGATATACGAGCTAGGAGTGTACCATCATCTGCGAGTGCTACAACCTTACAGTCCAGACCAGAGACGCCAGTTTTCAGCTTTGACGTAGTTGTGACACGAACTTGTGATGTGTGAGGATACTGCCAACCCGATGGCGCAAACCATGTCTCATGGATCTTATGTGGAACGAGTGTAGGTAGCGTAATCTTCCCGCCTCCTGATGGAGCCGCGAACGAAGTTTGACAGATCGCATCAAAGACCGTTGGATGCATAATCCCACCGAACTGATGTTCAGTAGGATTAATGTTGATATGGGACAGTGCAATTTCCTTTCCATCCCACCGAGCGCCTTCAACAATCTGAAAGGTGTCGCCGTACTGCAGTCCAGTAGATTTTAGCCAGTTGTACAGCTGCTCCTTCTCGATGGGCCTATCGCAAGTCTGCACGGCTCGCTCCCATTGGGCTCGGCATGTTTTAGCGGTTACAGTAGCTTCTGCTCCTCCGTTCATTCCATCTCGATGGGCTACTTCGTATTCAATGTGTATAGTGGCACAGAAGCATTCTCGCCATATATCTTCCTGGCGGCCAAAGATTCTTATTTCGGATCGCACGCTGGACTTTTCGTAGGTTTGCCGCAACGGCCTTAGTTGCGTCACAAGCTCCGCAAGACTATCAGACTCTGGTTTTATCACGATGGGGTTCATGAACGTCGCTTCTTTCACGGTAAAGCCGGAGATAATCTGAGCCGGATCTGCAGTTTGGCGCACAGCTTCAAGAGCCATTATGAGAGTTGCAGCTCCTGGGTAGATGATCGTGTCCCCGACAACGTGGTCTAATATCCAAGGAGTCTCGGCTACATTGAGCAGCTTCCTCCATCGGGGCTCCAGTGGATTCCAGTCAGCGGCTCGAGCGCCTAAAACATCCGGTGGTGCAGAACCACGAAGACGCCAGTCGCTGCTCAAGCGAGATTCAAACCAATATCTTTGAGATCTATCGAACGGGTATGCAGGAAGCTCTAAGAACATCTTTGTCTTCTGGGTCTTCTCGTCGTACTGGTTGACTGCACTGACATCCAGCGGGTAACCCTTGGAAAAGAGGCTGCCCGCGACGTTGAAAACCGCCGTCAAAGGCTCCTTGAATCTCGAAAGGGCCGACATATAGGAAGCTTTCTTGCCAAGTTGATTCAATGTGTCTTTGACTGCTCTTTGAAGTGCCCCATGCGGACCAAGCTCTAGGAAATCATGAATTGTCAATTGCCGGTTCTCCTTTGGACCAATAACGGCAATATACTCAAGAGAATTCACGAATCTAACGGGGGCTACCAGGTTGTCGACCCAATATTGAGGTTCTGACGCTGTAGTGGCACTGATAGGAACTCCGGTGACAGAAGACACCATCAAAGAACACGACATTGGCCGAGATCCCCGCGAGATCCCGTGTAGACACTGCAAGTACTCTGCGGAAATAGTTCGCATGGCTGGTGAATGGTATGCAACACCAGTGTTGAGTTTCTTTGCAAAAATCCCATCTTTGTCGAAGCGAGCCTGTAAGACGTCGAGACTGGAAGAGTTCCCAGACAGTGTGATGTTGGTTGGGCTATTGATGCAGGCAACACACACATCTCCGTCGTCCGCGATATTTTCCAGATATAAAGGTAGATCCGCTTCGTTGATATTTACCGACATCATGGCCCCAGAAGAGGCTAAAGCGAGAACACCCGAGAGTCGCCCCCGGTGGAACGCCACTTTACATGCCGATTCCAGAGAGAGCATCCCCGTGGCGTAGGCTGCTGCAATCTCTCCGGACGAGTGCCCAACAACGGCTAGAGGCGTAATTCCCCAGCTACTTAGAAGTTCGAAGAGTGCAATTTGCAGTGCCGTGCAAAGGGGTTGACTGTACTCCGGCCGGTTGATGTGAGACATATTTTCCAACTCATCTAGCAAGCATGTTAGCGCTACCTTTCTCGATAGCAGGGGTGCAGATGGAACCTACCTATAAGAGTCCATTCGGCTCCAAGCTTCTGAAATATTTTGTTCACCGCTTCCAAGGTTTCCCGGAAGACGCGAAAATGGATCAAGCTTCGTCCCATATTGACGTATTGTGCACCTTGTCCAGTGAAGACGAATGCAAGCCCATGATCGTGTAACGACTTGACGGGGGTGGAGAACTGAAGGTCTCCCGTGGAGTGAATGCCGGCAATTGCGACCGATCTCCATGATGATATGCTGCGCCTTTGCGAAAGTACATATGCCAGTCTTTGCGTGGTCTCGGGTGTATTTGAAGTTGAGTTGTTGAGGTATCCATAATACTGTGCATGAATACGATTCAAAGCTGATTCGTCCCTAGCTGAAAAGACAAGCAGCTGAGGTTGAGCATCGTAGGCCGGCAGATCAGAGGGAGATGTGGCCCCGCTGGTGTTGAATGGTACTGACGATTTGGTAGAAATAGACCCATCCGTAGATTGAGTATCAGTCTTCAAATCATCGCGGTCGTCATCTCCGGCAGTCAGTTTTCCCATCACGTTGCTCTCAAACTTAGTACGCCCTTTTGACGACGACTCTGTCTTTGGCCGTGCAAGGGTATTGTGAATACCCTGCAACGACAGTGCCTCGAGGGTGTGATATGCATCATCAAGTATCAGGTGGCCATTAGAACCTCCAAACCCAAAGGAATTGATCGACACACGGCGTAATCCCACAGTAGGCCAATCTATACACCTTTTGGGAACCTTGATCAGTTAGCCTCGTTCTATGATAAGCAGAAACATATTTCTCACCACCAGATTGTAGAACTTGGCGTTTATTTTCGGGTTCATCTTTTCAAAGAGCGCATTTGGTGCAATCACGCCCTTCTCGAGGATCATGATGCATTTCACAATACTCGCAAGAGCACTAGCGCCTTCAAGATGACCAAGATTCGACTTGACGGATCCACTACAAGGAGCATTATAGGCAGTGGTCCTGGAAGGTGAAAAGAGTGTACTTACATATAGAGAGGGTTTTCAGGAGATCTGTTCATCCCGAACACCCGACCGATCACATTCGCTTCTGTTGAATCTCCAGCTTGGGTACCGGTACCGTGGGCTTCGATGTATCTAGTAGTATCGAACTCAAGACCGCAGTCACGATATACACGTCTCACAAGCTGCTCTTGTGCCGCTTGACTCGGCAGTGTGAGTCCGGGTGTATGCCCATCCTGATTGAGTCCAGTACCTCGGACAACTGCTCGAATCGAATCACCGTCCCGAACGGCATCAGACAACTTCTTCAGCAGCAGTACAACAACACCTTCACCACGTGCGTATCCATTCGCCCGAGCATCGAAACTATAGCAATGACTATCGCTTGAGAGGAAATTCATGTTGTGCAGATACACCGATGTTTCGATGCTCAACAACGCAGTAGCACCACCAACAAGCGCCAGCACGCTCTGGCCACTCCTTAAGGACTGGCATGCTAGATCCATAGCCGTCATGCTAGAAGAACAAGCCGTGTTGACTGTGATGCTTGGCCCTCGAAGGTCGAAATACCAGCTCAAACGATTGGCCAGAATTGATGGGTTGTTACCAGTTGCTGTATTTGTTGGCGCTTCGTCGGGATCTTTTGCGACAATGCGCGAGTAGTCGTCAGTCATAGACGCTGCAAACACCGATGTAGGGGTTCCAACAACCGTTTCAACAGGTATTCCAGCATTTTCGAACGCCCGATACGACGTCTCAAGCAACCATCTTTGCTGGGGATCCATTGAGGTAGCCTCTTTGGAAGTGACTGAGAAGAACGGTGCATCGAAAACCGAAGGGTCCAGGTCTAAAAAGTGTGCTCCACGAGATGTCATCTGAAATGTGTCAAAGACTGGAATGAATGACTATTTTGACACTCTCTTACCGAACTCTTCTTTCTGGTTCCAGTGTGGTAGAATGAATCGATATTGGCTCGAGATTTCGGCCATTCAGTCATAGCATTACGACCGTTCTTAATCATCTCCCAAAATGATTGTTCATCGTCACTCTGAGGAAGTCTGAACGACTGTCCAATGATCGCAATGGGCTCCATAGCAGCAGTTCAATTAAAATCTGGTTACCCAATGCTCTTCGGGTGCTCTTTGGGCTGGCTGAGAGTAGAGTGTAGTAAATAATGAATAGCTTTAAAAGTCAAATCCAAATGGTCAAACTCTCATGTGAACATCTACTGAGAAGTGGCATTATATGTCCCAGTTGGGACATATCCGTCAGGATTCTGGATTTGCAGTAGCAGTCCAAACATCTATCGGTTTTACAAGATGGTGGGGTACACAAAGCAGGGATGCTACATTTGCGACGCACGTCGACGCCCGCTGCAGAGCAAGGAATAAGGGGGCCGGAGGCGTTTCAAGGTCATTGGATAAGGTAAACTGGCTCAACCAGACGCCAATATGCAAATGTCTCCGGAAAAGATGTACCCGCATCGGGGTTCGACTGGAGCACAGCTGACCGGACCCAAATCCTTCTAAATCAAAGCACTTGTGTCAGCTTTCGAGTTCCCTCCATATATCGAGCAGATACAAGTCGCCATTCAACGTGCACATCATCCGCGATTTTCAAGGTTCTTTCCGATTTACCTGGTATAAACATGGATCCCACAATTCTCGCTGCCTTATCACCCGCTGAAATTGCGGCTCTGTGGGAAGGTCCTGCTCTAGAGCCACCTTTAGGTGTCATGCCTGATTTCGATCACCCAGGTGGTACACACAGCCTTGGTTATGCCGTTGTTATCCTGGGGGGAGCTTTGGCTGCAGTTTCCGTTGTGGTTCGCCTTGGCTCACGAGCGATCTTGAAGAAGCTCTACATTGAAGATGGTAAGATGCTTTTGCGCCCACAGTTTTTGCGTTACACGTTGACCTAAAACGATCCAGCTCTTCTAATTGCGGCTCTGGTGAGTAGAACACTCGCAAATAATAACATCTCCCGCTCACTATTGTTAATAGGGCCTTTATGCTGGCTTCCTATATTGCTGCTATGATCTGGCAATGAACCCTGGCTTTCGAGTCCATCAATGGAACATACCTTTGAAGCAGCTGCCACATCTTCTTTATGTGAGTAAAAAGGAAATTCAGCTTATATCCAGTTAACACCTTCAGAACTCCCATATCGGCTCCATATGCTACGGACTTGTAATTATGCTACTAAAAGCGGCTATTCTCTTGAGCTGGCTCCGAATATTCGTACCGATGGGCCAACGCAATGCTATGTTCTGGATCTCGCACGGTCTCATCTGGTCTAATGTTCTCTTCTATGGCATCGGAACTGCTGTGGAGATCTTCCAGTGTACCCCACGGGAAAAGATCTGGAATCCTTTATACGTTGGGGGGAGCTGTGTGATTGAGATGCCAATGCACATGAGGGCTTCAGGGGTCATCAACCTGATATCAGATGTAATCATCTTAGCGCTGCCACAACGAGTCATATGGAGTCTACACATATCAAACTCCCGGAAAGTGGGGTTGTCTTTCTTATTTGCAATTGGTGCCTTGTAAGTCAGAGAGTACAACCTGTCTTTAGAATGTGTGCTAACTTTAATGCGATAGCGCCTGTATCTCCGCTGCTGTCCGACTCGTCTACCTTCTCAAGATGTTAGCTTCTCCCGACCAATTATACACCGGATCTGAACTACTGTTCTGGATGATAGCTGAGCTCACCGCTGGATTCCTGATCATGGGCTTTCCATCACTTCCAAAAGTAGTACAAAGCTTGCCATTTACTGAATCAGTTGTATCACTCATACGGATGCTTACGAGCGCTGGATCGAGAGACGGTACACCGGGCGGTTCTCGCCAGGGACTGCCATCTTGGTACAGGCGTCCATCCACCAGGCGTGCGAGGCAAACCGACGGGAGTGATTTCGACCAGCATGACTTAGTCTTCTTACACAGCACCAATGCGAGCAAAGAACACGCAGATCAAGACAAAATCGTGCGGGAAGTCACTGTAAGCGTAGAGAATAGGTCTCTTGAAACCCCGTCCATAAGTGTCTAGTTAGTCGAGAGCAGTTTCTTATAACACCATGGCTTGACAGATATGGGAAGATCACTTGTGATTCGAGCTACATTCAAATCCTATCTCACGTCGTTCTTCACATGAATGAATGACGGGAGTGTGCCCGGCGCAGGGGATCTACTGTATTCAGATATAGCTAGGTAGCTTTTGGTTGTAGTCGACTAGTTCCGCAATATCTATTTTGTCTAGTTTGGAGATTAACTTCCCCAATTTTTCATGTCGAGCCAACATTGATATTGGGCTATCGAGTAGCGACTCTCATTGCACCATGCAGCTTCGTGAAAACTTTCTCATGCTTCTGCTTTCGTCAGTTGGCAAAGACGGTGCGACATTCTTCCGCAAGGCCGACGGGTGTTAGAAGTGTCACTGTACGCACCACAGCAGGCTAATCTGGAGTGAGAGACATATCCGCAAATATCTTTGCAGACCGATTCGTTCAGGGTTGTAAGAGAGTCGAAGAAGCTCGACAAGATGGTGGGGTGGGAGAAAGATGCATCTTCGCCCCAATTGCCAAGCTCTCATCTGATGGTTCCGCTGAGTTGCATTGATGCGGGTTCTCTCTCTGATCCACATTTTCTTGGCATACATGAACTATTTATTCTCGGGAAGTACAAGGCCTACATGCTGGCACTTGGTTTTCCGTGGGCGTCTACAGGGGTTCGAATCCTCCGCTCTCTCGTCAGCTAGAGTCCGAAAAGCATCCAACCGTATAGGGGCTGGAGAAATTATCCAGACACATGGTATGGAGATCCCAAGATAAGCTCATAGTTCTCAGGGCAAGTATGAGTGTTGGGAGCAGGGTTAGCATTCATTCAGTAGGCTTGATCTGTGCAAACTCCGACATCCCCAGTCTGCATCTAGCTCAAAACGTAGAAACCACTTACGAGCCTGATTTTCAGGCAGGAGTCAATATCAGAAGGTTATTGCTTGGTTCTCAAGCACCTAAGCGTCGATCTCGAGGCTGCAAGGATGAATTCGTTACCGTGACCACAAGGATAAGGCTTGCTGAGTCATACAGTGAACTGTTCGCCTGCTATGAATATCTCCAGACTATGAACCGGAATATCGCTTCACCTTTGCATGACACCATATGAATCGTATCATTTTTAGAGATTCGATCATGGATGATTCCACCGCCATAGGAAGCAACATCGCCATCCGAATCCGCAACCAAAAGGTCGACAAACAAGCACGGAAAAGCCTTTCCGTCTTTTACCAGAACCTTGAAGAAGCATTAGATTTGCGTCGGAAGAATTATAACTTGTTCACAATTCTCCAAAACATATGGCAGATCTCTGACGCAGTGGACTTCAGCTCCAACGATATACTGTCCTTGGGCTCATCTTCACTACTACGCCGTGAATTTCTCAACGAACTAGAGAAGAATCCGAGCTTTTCACCGGGATCTGGAGGTTCTCGAGTTCTTGACGGCAACTACCCATACCTTGAAGAGACCGAGCAGCAAATTGCGGAATTTCACGGTGCGGAATCTGGACTGCTCTTCGCTTCTGGATTCGATGCCAATGTAGCTATATGGACAGCGATACCCAGACTCGGCGATGTAATCGTGTATGATGCACTGGTTCATGCCAGTACTCATGAAGGGATGAGTCAGAGCCTTGCTATGGCACGCAAGGAGTTCTTGCACAACGACATAGAGTCGTTTCGCGAGACTTTGGTGTCAATTGCAGAGACCCAGCCTCTCATCAAGAGCAGGAAAAGATGCATCATTGTGGCAGTAGAGTCTGTGTATAGCATGGATGGGGATATATGTCCCTTACAAGAACTTGTGGACATCGCACGGGAAGTCTTTGTGGGAGAAGAAGGAACCGTGCAATTTGTGGTGGACGAGGCACACAGCACAGGAGTCATCGGAGAGAATGGAAAAGGTCTGGTTTCTGCCTTGGGCCTGGAGAGAGCTATTGCGGTTCGACTCCATACATTTGGGAAAGCAATGTCTGCTGGCGGAGGTACATATTACTCCTCCCTCAATATTGGTATCAGTTTGTTAAATTCTTGCAGCGATCATTCTTGGAAATAATACAGTTCGAACTGTCACCATAAACTTTGCACGATCGGTTGTATTCTCCACCGCTCCTTCATTTCCTTTTGTGGCAGCGATTCGAGCAGGGTACAATTTGTTAGCAAGCGGCCAAACGGAAAAAGTAAGTTCTCAAAAGATTCCGCCTAGTGAACATTATTAATAGTTTTTAAGGCACAGGATCGTGTGCAACAACTCGTCCGTATGTTCCTTGATGCTATTGTCTCGCATCCTCATTGGGGAGCTGCGCAAGACCTAGGAGTAATTGCGATCCCGCTTACTGTCGACACCTGGCAGAGCCAGCCATACCTCTCACACATTGTACCTATACGGACTCAAGAACCATACCACTACTGGCTTTTCTTCCATCTTATCTTCAAAGGCTTCAGCGTCTTTCCCGTAGACTACCCCACGGTTCCCAAAGGCCAAAGTCGACTCAAGATTACGTTTCATGCCAAGAATACCATGGATGAGGTATCACTGTTAGTCAAAACTATTTTTGAGTTTGTGCAGGAGGTTGTAGAGATCCGAAATGCAACGAAATGGGGGAACGAGGTGCCAAGCGCCGCACGATCTGTATACGAGTGGATGGAGAAAGAGAAGCTGACAGGATTCGGTCGAATGTAAAGAGGTCACGTGAACTGGGTGGCTCTGCCAGTGTCTCGGCGACTGGAAATTCCGTGCGCCACGCCTTGGTATGGATGCGGTCAATCAGGTAGTCTGTCATCTAGACCAATCAGCACTGTATACTACGCAAGCAATAAATCAGGTCTTGTCTTTGCATAAGAATAAATCCCGTTCCTTTGGGCGACCCCCGTCACTGAGCTCCAAACAGAGCGAATCTGAAGCCGCCACAGCGCTTCAATAGAAAGCCCACATATGTTACCCGGATAGCTCCAATCGCGCGTGAGGGGTTACAGCTCGGCATTGCAGGGATCTCATTTATTTGGTCGCACAGCGTCTAGGCAACAGGGGGTCTTCAAGCCCCATACAAATTCTTGTCTTCTCCTCTCAACAACAACAAGCCAATTCGTCAACATGAAGGAATCCGAAGAGGTCTGCCATGTCTCTTCTTTCATACGAATGTACCGTGCTTACAACAGTTACAGACCGTTTTTATCATCGGGGGCTCGGCGGGCCTGGGGAAAGAACTTGCAAAAGTACTGGCTGCGCAAGGTGGGTTTTTGCAGCAGGAGGGCACTCATAATTGGTTAAATTGACATTCTCAAAGGTGCACACGTAACCATATTTGCTCGCGATCAGGAAAAGCTTGATGTGGCCAAAGATGAAATTGTTTCCTGCCAAAGATCGGACAAACAAATCATAACTGCTGTCACAGCTGATATGTCGCAAGTGGATACGGTAGGTACCTTCTTATCTACAACCCTCCGATAGCATCTAATCAATGAGGAAGGTTTACGAAGTACTTTCTGCGCAGCCAAGGTTACCAGACACTCTCTACTGCGTTGCAGGTGGAACATCAACCGAGTTAGGCTTTCTCGTTGATCTTGAGCCACAGACTTTTGAGCGTTGCATGAACAAGAACTTCTATTCCAGTCTTTACCCATCACAGTCTGTTCTGAGGTCTTGGATCAATGACGACAAAGATGCTGCCACCACAGCAGAACCACGACTGCGCAAGATCATCTTTGTAAATAGTTCAGCATCGCTCGTCCCCATTCCAGGATATATAGCCTACTCAGGTAAGACGTAACGCCTCTATTAAACTTCGAATGCTAATGCATTCTGAATGAAGCTGCGAAATGTGCTCAGCGCGCGTTAGCAGATACTCTGAGAATGGAAGCAACACGCTACTCGAGCGCGGTGTCATCTTATACCGTCCAGTGCATATTCGCCCACAACTATATCACGGCTACGTTTATTGAGGAGCAAAGAAACAAGCCAGATCTAACAAAGCGCTTGGAAGGGACGACGGGCAATCTTAGTGAAATCCAGAAGAGTTTTCCGTATGCTGATAAGATAGCACCAGAAATCATAGCCAACGTGGCCAAGGGCGATTTCGCAGTGATGGACAACCGATTCGAGCCGCAATTTTGCTGGGCCACTTCAATTGCCTCAAGCCCAAAACGGGGGTGGGGAGTATGGGATACCCTCCTCGCAATGTTCGCTAGTATTGTCTTCCCTCTGTTCGTGAGGCGAGGCTGGGAAAGGGAGTGCAGAGGAGATGCATCCCGAAATCCCTGAATGTTTTGATTTTGAAACTGGGTCTTCTGGTAATTGGAATATGACCCCTGCATCATTGATGGTACAATTGTCAATGTGGTCCCTAGCATAATATGATTTCTCTCTTGCACTGTTAGTTCCGAGCTTCGAACAACTGGATGTCACAAGGGAGCGTAACTCTCATGAATGTGAGCTTACTGCATGGATCACTATGTCTAGCTCGCAGACTATTTCTGCACACCCGCTGACCCACATGCGGCGCGCTCAGGTGCCGCGTGCGTGACTTTTGACGGCATAAAGCCTCTGCCACGCACTCACATGAGCTTTTATTTTACATATATGAAGGATTCTGCTATATCCCAGTGGTCATAGCTTCTTAGGAAACGTCGTGGAACGAATGGAATGTGTTTTCCCATGTTATTGGTGCTGTATATTAAACCTCCACCAAAGCGGCGAGACTGCAGACCGGGAAAATGCAGCGCCACCCGAACGCATCGTGAATGTGCGACACACCCAGCATGAAAAAGGCGGATTAATATCCTCCTGATACCTGCAGCGGGAAGCCAAGCGTATATCGATCTCCAAGACGCAGACTCCAAATGAGCTTGTGATACACATGGACTTGTTCGAACCATTCAGGACGAGCAACAACCACCAAGAGCTGCAAGAACATTGAAGGATTCAGCGATTTGCCTCTTCGCTTGGCGAATTGCGGACTCGGCCCTATATTGTTGAACTCCGATAGAATACTGGATGTATGCAGAAACGAGGCGAGTGGTCGATGTTGACTTTCAAGTTTTCCCGAGGTCTTATGGACACGAAAGATGGGGTCATTGGCACATCCACAACATTTGCGTGGATCTCTATGACTATCTTCCAATACGTTCATAGCAATTCCTAAATCTGTGAGAAAGATATCGTTGGCTTAGCTTTCTTTCCCATACACGTCCAATATCAGACCGCGAAGTAAAACGCTCTCCGAATTGTTTGAAACTCTACACGAGAACATCAATATTCAGAATGTCTACCTCAGATATTGAGAAAATCAAACCCGACGCGGAGAAGATGAAATCAGGCATTGAGATGGTCAATTCAAACGTTGAGATGACCAAGATAGCAGAAGAGGCTGTCCCAGATCCGAATTCGGAAGAAAGAATTTCAAACTCGAATAGAAAGCCACTAGCATTTCACATGTCTTTCATGGCTCTAGTAATAATGGTCCTTATCGTGTCGTTGGACGCAACAGCTCTCTCAGTGGCCATAGCGGTATGTATACCTAACCTAACTATGAAGTATCATACGAGATTGGACGGGGACTTACTCTACCCAGGTCATTGCACATGAACTCCATGGTACAACGCTCGAAGCATTTTGGGCGTCTATATCCTTCATGCTCGCCGTGGTCATAATCCAACCAGTACATACCAGTCTCTCCAACGTTTTGGGTCGGAAAACGCCTCTGTACGCTTCCTTCCTCATGCTGTTCATCGGATCAATCGTTTTTGCCATAGCGCATAGCATGAGCATCTTAATCCTGGGCAGGGTTCTTCAAGGTCTTGGAGCTGGTGGCCTGGATGTTCTCAGTGAAGTCATTCTCGCTGATATGACAACGCTGAAAGAACGACCACTCTACCTTGGCCTTTTTGTGGTGCCTATGGCTGCTGGTTGTATCTTCGGTCCCATCATGGGTGGCCTATTCAGTGAACACTTGGATTGGCGCTGGATTGGATGGGTCAATCTACCCGTAGCAGCAGTCGGCTTCCTCTTGGTCCTCTTCTTCCTCAAGCTCAAATCAATACCACTAACACCACGAGAGAAGATGGTTCGCGTTGACTGGATAGGGATTGCTCTATACTCCGTAGGCTGCACCTTGTTTGTTTTACCAGTGACTTGGGCTGGTCAAATGTATCCATGGAAATCCTGGATGACCATTCTCCCTCTGATACTTGGAACCATTATCCTTGCTGTTTTCGCCTGGTACGAGTCGAGACCTATGGAACCAATGTTTCCCTACCGGATCTTCCGCAAAAGAACAGCCACAGCAACCTTGATTGCAGGGACTCTGCATGGAGCGGTAACTTACCCTTCTATCCTCTACACGCTACTATTCTTCCAGGCCATTTTTCTCCAGAGTCCTTTGAAATCTGCCATTTCTCTTATGCCGTACGCCTGTAGTTCCATGGTTTTCAGTGTCATCGCAGCTGTTGCCGTCGAATTAGTCCGAAAATATCGATTGTTCATCTTGGTTACCTGGGTCTCTACTGCCGTAGGTGCAGGCCTAATAGCTTTGTGGAATCCATCTTCTTCACTGGCAGTCAAAACAGTGTTTCAGATTCTCTTAGGCATTGGAACCGGCGCACTATTTTCAATTCTCATGATCCCGATTCAAGCATGTGTAGATGTGGACGATATGGGTATAGCTGCCGGCATCTTGGTCTCTTTCCGGCTTTTCGGAGGCCTAGTCGGACTCTCAATGAGCGCAGCGGTCTTCCATAACGTGTTTGAGAAGAAGATTGTAATGGTGAAAGGCTTGCCAGAAGTAGCTGCAGATCTGCAAGACGTTCGGGAGGCAGTCGGGTTCATCCCGCAACTGAGAAACTTGAGTGTTTCGTCGCCCGCTTTGGCTGAGATCGTGAATGCATATAGACAGGCATTGATTGCTGTTTTTCTTATGCTTGCCGGTTTTGGAGCAATTGGATTTTTGTTATCTTTCTTCATTGAGGAAATCACACTGGAAAAGGAGGAATTAGGAAGGCAGCAGTTTGTGGATCAAGGGTGACGACTTTCCACAGTGATTTTGGATCTCATTGCAAACTTTTGACATGATCTGGTTGTATCTTGTGCCGTTCCCATCAAAATCGTCGAGACCAATAACGATCATCGTATCAAATACTTGATAGGAGCTTCCTCTTTGTATACTCTTTGAAAACGCGCATGTAAACGATGTTGCACCTGTAAATGTTTTTGGCAAGATCAAAATGGGGCGGGGTAGCTTTGCACTGGTTGAGGCGTCCTGGCCACCACCCATCTAGACGTTTGCTGGTTTCACCTCGCATTCTTCGACCGCCTTTGAACCCGGATCCACATGTCCTCTCAAAAGCCAACCCCTCCCTTGACCACAAATTGACTGGGTAACTCTTTATTCACAATCCTGGGTCTGAATGTTCTAAAGAACTGCAATGGCGCCTTGTACAATTCCATCAGTGCAATATCTTTGCTAAGACATACGCGAGCCCTGTATCCAAATGCGATATTCAGTCTGTTAAAATCTTTCGTCTTTTCTTTACTTTATAGCCAGCGCTCTGGGCAGAAGGACAGCACGTCTGGACTGTATACGTTAGAGTTACGATGCACAAGCCATAGATTACAAGTCACTTCAGTGCCAGGAGGTGCAGATTTTCCGTACAGATCCATCCCTGCAGGACCCAATACGCAGGGGAAGATATTTAGTATAGAAGGACAAAGCCTAGTAAGTTAGCATCTCGTCCTAATTCAAGAAAACTTAACATACCTCATGCTCTCCCTCACACATGCTACATAATACAGACAGTATGCTAACACCTTATTATACAACAGCATCTTGCTCAGGTTACCTCTTTTTATCTACTTATTAATCTCCTTTATTAGCTTTTTATACACAGTCCCGTTTAACGTGATATACACTATTATAGCCTAAAACGCAGTGCTAGTTGTGTCTACACTAGGAAGTAACACTAGCAGAATCTCTGCCTTAATATAGTCTATCTTAAGCAGCTCTCCTTCTTTAGTGTATGTATCTAGGAACGTCTGCAGAAGATTAACGCAGTCTTTCTTACCTTCTTTTAGGTCTTGCTGCTACTAGATAATTAATTTATTACAGAAGCACATTAACATGCTAATCTTAGAGTCATCTTTTAGTTTTGCGACTAGGTACTTTTCACTAATCTAGGTTAATTTAATCTAATGCGTAAATGGCTATAGTTAGGCTATAAGACTAAAGGGGAGAAGCCTATTATAAAAGCCCTATATAAGACTAGTAATGTTACTACCTAACTTAACAAAGCTAAAAGAGGTGCTAAAGCTAATTTTAAAGATAATATTATAAGCTATATATACTGCCTATAATTCCTATGTTAGTTTATAAGTATTTAGAAAGAAGGAGATTAAAGGCTTACTTATAACGCAAAGTTAAACTTCTTCTTATTCTTAAATAGCTCTTTAATCTTAGCTAACTACGCTTTAATGCTGCAATTTACTATTAGTTTTATTTTCTTAATATTTAAGAATATATAGAGGCTTATAGTAATCTTTTAGAAATATACGTAGTGCTTATAATCCTATATATTAAACAAACTTTTTAACTTGCTAAAACTCTCTGTAATTTAATAGTTACTTTTTTTTAACTACTAGTTATATACTTTTAGTAGTTTTATAGTATTAGGTATTTTACAGAGGGTAGAACTGTATTAGGAAATAGATACTTCTATAGTAGGAAATAGAGGTTTCGCTTGTTCGCTTAATATCTTACTACTTTTCTCTAGCCTATGCACTGACCTCCTTACATAAAAGTATACTTCCCTTACCAGCCTACTTACCTCCCTCTATTATCCTTTTTCCCTAACACTTCCCAATACCTTCTATTTACCTTATTAGTCACTTCAACTGTACCTATAAGGCAATTTTTTTCCCCTTAGCTATTATATAATTACTATACCCCTACTCTATCCCTCTATCCCTCCTCCCTTTTCTATTAACTAATAATGAAGGTGTTGCACCTTATTATTAGGCTAACTTAGTCTACTTTTAGTAACTATGTCTATCCTTCTCTAGAGGTTGGCAACTCTACGACTTATTTACCTTCCCTAATAGCTAAGTAGTATCTATAGGATCTATTGCTCTCTGCCCTTAGAATTACTATTATAGAATAGGTACTAATATCCTTTCCTCCTTAAATAAACAAAGTTTTAGTTTTCTTAGAATCTATGTCTACTCCTATACCTATTTATCTTAGAGTTCCTACTACTACGTTATTAATCAATTAATTACATAGAACCCTAAAAGACCTACCCTATTAACTCCCTAATTAAGTTTTAGTAGAAAGGGGTTGAGTCTATATAGCCTTAGCTAGATACCTAGTATTCCTATAGGACTATATAGCCCCTAGGAAGCAATTAGCTATAAACTATCCAAGTGTTATAACCTACTATTCAGCTATCTAGGTAGTAGTTAATATATAGACTTACCTATAATATACTGTATATTAGATTTATAGAGCCCAGCTCTATATAATAGCCTATATAATAGTAGTGTTACATTTCAACGTTACAGATTAGGGGGACTGAAGGGCTAGAACAGGCTTTTAATACAATAGGTTTTATTTAGGTATTAATCTGCATAGTTTAGCCCTAAGCCTACTAGAAGCCTAGAGTTAAAAACCTAGTTAAGGGCTTAAGCCTAAGCTTAGGTTTCAGGGTTACTGATAAAAGGTTAGGTTAGGAGCTTCTTAATTAGGTTATAAGGTATAGATAGAATGGAGCTCTTATAATAGTAAGGTAGACTCTAGTAGAAAGGAGGAGGTATATCCTATAGTATAGCCTTGCTCTTAGTAGCTAATATTACTATATCTTAGTCCTATATTGAGATTTAATAGGATATTTATACACGTACTTATCTAACAGAAAAGGGGCTTCCTATAGAGGTGGTATTACCACTAATATTTTAGTATATACTAGGATCCACTAGGCTAATAAGGTACTAATTTAATTTTAACCTTATACTCAGCTGGTAAGGGTACGTTTCAGACTTAATCTAGTATAGAATGCTGAGCACTAGATGCCTTCTAGAAGACCCCTACGTAGAGTAAGACTCTAGGGGTTAAGTATTTACCTATTTAAGAGCTCTGTATCTCCCCTCCTTATATCCTCTACTATAATAACTATAGTAATATTTTTAGATACTTTTTCTACAGCTCAGAGTTAACCCCTTTAAATTATACTCTATAATAGACCTCTAAAGCTAAAGTAAACCTCTTAATATAAATTCTTAAAGACCCCATCTAAGAAAGTTAAAATTATTGACTTAATATACTTAGGTTAGTACCCCCTACAATAAATAAGGCAATTTTGCACTTACTTAGTATTAGATAATAACTAATATAAATATAGGTAATAATAAAGGCACCTGCAAGCTTAGTAATAGCAGAGGAGAAACTAGTAATATTAGTAGTAATAATAGTGTCTCTATAACTGTATAGGAAGGCGTCTTAATGCTAATCTCTTAAGAAGATATAGAGGATGATGCTTTGTATTAGCCAACTCCTTCTTAGGGGAATATTCAAGGTAAGCACCTAGGCCTAGCTATAATAGTAGCTTATATATAGCATTTCTACTAATCTGATATTATATAGAAACTATAGCTAATATTAATAGTGAAATTATAGCTAGTAATAGTAGGTACCTACAAGGAAATAAGATAAGCTTATATATAGATAAGCAACCTAAAGTTTTAAGAATCTCAATATTAGAGTATCTCTTAAACGTAAAGTATAGACACTAGTATTATAAACCTAGGTCTATATTATCTGGTTTACTAATAAGTATTAAACAGCCAGCACTAGAGGCTAGTAGCTACACTACCTAAAAGGCTATAATGTATTATTTATAGCCTCTAATATAGGAGAGAGTAGAAATTCAAGGTAAGAGTGAGCTATTACTAGGATATTTATTCTATCTAATACTAGTAAGGTCAATTTCCTAGCTTTTACAATAAGAGCAACAGTAGTAAATCCAATAATAATAACAATAATAAGAGAAATAATAAAACAATTTGGCCAATACGCAAGCGGAAATAGTTACTACGAGCTAGATAGGATAGTTAAATATTAACTAAGATATTAAACTTAGTAAGTTAACAAAATCCATTATCCTCCTGTAGCAAGCTAGTCTATATCAGTAATAGTAGCAATAATAGTTTCAAAGAAGATAGATATTATAGCACCTATCTAAGAAGCTGTAGTAGTATAAATGAAGATAAAGAGTATAAGGTAGAGAAGATCCTTAATACCTGCGTTAATTACAGAAAGCTATAGTACTATGTAAAATAGCTAGGATATAAAGTTAATCTAAAGTGGTATAATATAGTAAACTTCAAGAACTGCCTATATAAGCTTAGGAGTTTCTATATAGCTAATCCTTATTACTTAGGGCCTCTACAAAGGTTAGAGATATAGCTTTAGTATTAGGAGGAGGATAGAGATATAAATAATTATCTAGATAATAATAAGCCTAAGGGATAAGTTTATAAGGGGACTTGAGTTAATATTCCTACAACATAAATAGAGCTACTACACTAAGAAAAACTATAGATAATTAGACCTTAAAGTAATAGAATACTATCCTATATCTAAGTCTTTATAGTATATTACATAGGTTATATACAGAGGGTTCTTCTCTACTATACAACTACTTCCTATCTTTATACCTAATTTGCAGAAAGCCTTACTTCACAATATAACTTAAGGACCTGAAATTGGCTTTTACTAATAGTAATAAGAGATTATACTAAACTATAGGCCACAATATAGATGCTAGAAAAGGGCTGCTTAATTACTTTATATATTAGTAATTTAAAGTTCTTATAACAGGCTGTAAGTAGTGACTTATAGCTTGTTTATATAGATGGCCTGTGTATATACACTATATACTATATATAAACTATCAATTAAATCCCTATAGAAGGTTATGTTTACAATACTACTATAACTACCTACCTTAATGCAAAATATATCTACCAGCAGTAATAACCTTCTCTAAGGTACTTTGCATGTCTAGCAAATTTATAAACTTAACTTAAACTTAAACTTTAGTATCTTACTACTACTTATACTTAAACCTTTATAATAATAAGTATATATAGATACCTACTACAGCTGTCTCACAACTATCTAGAATAGGAACTTACTCACTTTGGAAAAGTCTATACTCTATTCTTCATTAATTACACTAAACTACTTGAAGTATCTTGGTATTATAACACTTCCCAACAGATCAGGCCTAGTAAACTAGGCTCTGCTAAATAAGATTGATAAACTATATAAGCTTAACGTTAAGTCTATTAATCTGCCTTAGATTATAGTTATTGGAGACCAGTCTAGTAGGAAAAGCTCTATGCTTAAAAGCTTGACTGGGTTCTTATTCCTATATACTCTAGGACTCTATATATAGTATACCACCTAGATTTCCTACTAACATAATAATGTAAAGTAAGTTACTATCTCTATTATTCCTTGATAGGATGTAGATAATATAGTAGCAACTTAACTTTAGGCATTTAAGAAGACTATATCTAATCTTTCTAATAATACCCTTATAGAAATTATCTAAGTAGTAAATAAGGTTATAGGGATCTAAATCAATATAAATACTACTACTATAGACCTTTAGACCTTCAGCAAATATATCCTTAAGATTAAGATTACTGGACCTAAGGAACAGCACCTAACTATTATTAATATTCTAGGTATATTCTACGTTCCCTCTCTACTACTAATATCTAAAACTAATAAGATAATAGTTAAGAATATAGTTTAATCCTACATAGAGAATAGCTGAACTATTATTCTTGCTATTCTACCTTCTAATACCAATATAGCTACATAGGATATTCTTACTATAGCTAAAAAGGTGGACTACAATAGTATTAGAACAATAGGTATTCTTACTAAGCCTAATCTAGTAACTAAAGATGCGTCTTAAGACACTGTAAAAGACCTTATCCTTAGTAGAGGGAAAAGATTGTAGTTAGGCTATTTTATTATTAAGAACTGCAGTGCAGATAACTATACTTCTATATTAGATAACTATATTAAACAAGAGAAGGTATTCTTTTATAACCTAAGGTAGCAAGAAATTACTCTAGCTAGGAAGTATAGTATTACTTCTCTTAAAGCTCGTCTTAGTAAACTTCTAATAGACTTAACAAAGAAAGAGCTCCTAAGTATTAAGGCTAATATTCTAAAGAAGCTTAAAGAGAGTAAGAGTAAGCTTAATAGTATAGGGCCCTCCTGCGCTGAACAGACTGCTTAAAGGATATATATTAGGAACCTAGTCTTAGTATTTCAAGATATTACACAATGCGCACTTAGTAGTTCTTATAATTGCTATTACGTATTTAACCAAATTCTAGACCTAAAGTTAATTATAAGCATCTAGAAGATAAATAAGTACTTTTCTAATAACCTCTAGAGAAAGGGATATATATAATATCTCTCCTTAAAAGTATATAACAAGGAGTTTCTCTATAGCCCTGCTGAAAATTCCTTTTATTTTAACCTTGATAAGTATCCTAAACTGTACAACATTATTAAAGGTAATAACTACAAATACCTAGAGCTAGATATATTTAGCTAGGCTTCCCTTATAGAGTATATTAATAAAGTCTACTAGTTAAATTATAGAGCTGAACTTAGAATAGTAAGAGCCTCCTATATAGCTAAATTTAACCTTACTAATAATGATCTAGTTCTTAGGATCTATTCTTGCCATCACCTTTAAGGAGTAATTAGAGAAATAGAAACCTATTGTCCTTGTATACGTAAGCCAGTCAATTAGTATTATATACAACTACATTTTTAGACTACTAAAGCATGTCTATTCAGACAAGTAAGTTTATAATCAGCTCTAGGATACTATTATTGTGGATGAGTTATAGAAGAGATATATCTATACTATAGATTACACTTGCTTCCTCCTACGCATTAAATAAGACAGTATACCCTTAACCTATAATTACTACTTTAACACTAAGGTATAGACAAATTAACAAGCTTAGATTAATATATTACTTAGAAGTAAGGCTATTATATACTAACTAACCAACAAGACGTAGGTAGATACTATTCCAACTAGTAGCCTGTTAGATACAGTTGTAGACAAGGCAAATATAGTATAAATCTAAGAGGATATCCTTAATAATCTTGTAAGCTACTACAAGGTTTCTTAAAAGTATTTTATTAATATTATTTATAGGTAGGTCATTAGGCACTTCCTTCTTAAAGGAGAAGAGAGTCTACTTAAGGTTCTCTACTCTAGTCTTATATATAGACTAGATATAGCATAGTTAGAGATAATTACTAGGGAAGATATACAAACTAAAATCCAGAGGGAAATACTTAAGATAGATATTAAAAACTTAGAGGAAGTAGTAAAGGTGCTTTATAGATAGCTTAAAGGGTAGAGAGTATATTAGAAAATAAGGGCGTAAGTTTAGATATAGTATAACATATCTTAACTACAGGATAAAGATAGCAATATATAGTATTTAGGATTTATCTAAAATATTGATAAGTATATAAAGAGTGAGTAATAAGTATATAAGCTATTCCTATTACTATATTTGGTTAGAACTTAGCTAGATAAATAAACCCTTGTTATAGAAAGATATATTTGAATTTTACTTCCTTAAATATTACTACTTTAGCATATCTTTATTTTTATATCCACTGCTTGGGTAGTCTTATATATAAGTAATAATTGTTTCCTATTTAGCTATTTCTTTTATACTTTTCCTAAAGCCTTATAATATCTTCTAATTATCCTTACTAACTTTACTGCGTAGAACCTTTTTCTTAACCCTTTTCTAAGCTAAGAGAAGCCGCTTTGTAAGGCATAGTTACCCCTTTATAATTTAATTATATAGTTAATAGAGCTTAGATATAAAGTGTATAAATTCCCCTTCAATCTGCATAAGAATTAGAAGATAGCTAACTTCTAAATAAGAGGACTAAAGGAATTCCTAGTCTAAGTTTAGTTCTCCTTCTTATGCTTCCTTAAAAGACTCTCTTACCTAATAAACTATCCCTAGTAATAACTGCTCTTATCGCCTCTGACGTAGTCTAGTAAGTTGAATTAGTAGTAGCCCAGTCAATAATATACAATTATTATCCATTCTAATAAGGCTATCTATATCTATAGTATTATAGCTGATCCTAGTCACTCTATTAGATATAGTGTTAGGATTATAATTAATATTAGGCTCTAGGGTAGGATTGGATCCAAGTTTTCATATAGATTAGAGTGGTGGCTTAGTTAGTAATATACAGTCGTTATCTGGTTCTAGGTAGCTATTTCTCTCTATTATATCATAGTTATGCTTAGTAGCTATCTCAGATATTAAGCTAGGACTAGAGTCAATATTAGGCTATAGAGTAGAATTAGTAATAGGAGTTAGAGTAGGTAAGACTACTTTATTTATACTGCAGTTATGTATATTTTTCTCCTAGTAAGGTTTAAGCTTAATATTAGTAGTATCTGATAAGTTAAGCGATAGCGCTATATTAACTATAATATAGTATTCTCATAATAAGTTTATAACTAGAGTTACTCCTCCTAATAATTCTTAGCCTAGGTGTTCTAAAGCGCCTAGGGATATATTGTTACTAGTACTATAAGCCAGTAGCTCTATCAGGGATTTAACCTATTGCTTTAAAATATTAGGAGAATTATTATTTATACTTATTAATGGAAGTACTTATACTAGGACTTTAATATTATATCCTCCTATTTACTCTATTCCTATAACAATAGCAGATTTATTACTAGTCTAACCTAGTATCTACTCTTAGTATATTTGTGCTATTACTTATAAGGCTTAAATAATTAGTATATTAGCTTCTAGAGTTACTCTTCTTAGCTTATATATTATTAAAGCACTATCCCTACAGCTAGTAGTATTATTTCTAATTACTATCTATAGGTAGATGCTATACTCTGCTATGCTAGGGCTATTAACAGGATCCTTAGCCTTAGGTATAGGGTAAGTCTCTATAATTAGTAAGTCAATATTACCCTATAGGTTGTATTGTCCTTCTACCTATAGAGTAGACTATATTTAAATAAGCTTCTACTTCTCTAGTAGGAACTACAACTTACTACAACTTTATTAAAGAAATTAGCAATATTTTCTAGTATCTATACTTCTCAATGGAGCATTAGGGCCTAGTCCTTATCTACTAGTAGTAGTATACTAAAGAATACTATAAAAGAGGATATTATTATATATATATATATAAGGATATATACTTATATACTTTCTAGATAGTAGGGGAGTAAGTTTAGGTTAATAAGATAAGGGAGACTGTAGAGTATTTATATTCACTGTCTACTTAATAGCCCTTACTACCCCTAACCTTTCTATAAGTATATAGTCTCCTTAATAATTAATAGTATCTAACTATTCTCTTCAGTAGTGTATACATAATATTGATACCTATTTTAATATTAGGATAACTTGATACTACATTGACAGGAGAGGGCAAAGCTGAAAAGGGGCTACTTTATATATAGTTATTTTAGAACTATTAGATTGTAGCACTTCCTTAGACTATATTACTGCCTTAGAGGATACTCTACTACAAAAGGCGTATTATATAGGTGGTAACCTATCTCCTACAGCAGAAAACTCTATTAAAAGAGGTTATCTTTATTATACTAGGTCACTAGAAGCTCTAGATTTATCTAGAGGCTAAAAATGCATTGGATATAAGAGCTTAGTTAAGAATACCTTGCTAAATTATTTGGAATCTATGTCTAGGGATAATCTAGCTTATTTAAAGGTAGGTTGATATCCTTAGTATAGGGAATAGGTATATAAGCTTGCTATTAACTATAGCTCTCTAAATTAACCCTATCTTTTTCCCTTATACCTAACTACTATTACTATATAGACTCTACTTAGCTTCTCTACTCTACCCTTTTTTATTTATAATTATAACGCGTACTTATTATAGCCTACCTAGATCTACTAATCCCAGAAGCAGTCCTTATAATATTGACTCTAATCTCCCTATATCTACTATATCTAAGAATCCTTAAAGCATCTATAATACTTATTATACTCTTATAGAGTCTACTAAGCCTAGAAGTAGTCCTCCTTATATTTACTCCAGTCTCCCTAAACCTAAAGGTGGCCCTTATAATACTAGCTTTCTCCTCCCTTAGCCTACTAAAGCTAACAGCTTATATAGTATCTATAATACTTATCCTAATAGCCTTAGGTCTACTAATCCTAGAAGTAGTCCTTCCTATATTAGCTCCTATCTCCCTAAACCTAAAGGCAGCCCTTATAAAGATAACTCCCTAATCTCTACTAAGCCTAATAGTATCTATGCTACTCTTCTCAGCCTTCTTAGATCTACTAAAGTTAGAAATATTTATAGTATTAATACTATTAACATAGATACTAAGCAAGTGGTGTAACTAAGTGAGCAGTATACCCTACTAAGTTTCTCTACCTCTGTAGTAATATATCTTAACAACGCAACAAGATAATATTAATATAGAAACTATCCTAGATTAAGAAGTATCTATAGTGCACTTCTTATATGTTTATAAGTTATAGCCTATCTCTCTGCAGTGTATGCAGCGTACTAAAGCCTACCAGCTCACTCCTGATTATACCTTGCCTTAACGCATTTCCCCCTCTAGCTGCTACTCAACCTCCTTTTAAGCAATAATATCCTCTCTATCTACCTTTGTTAAGGTGCCTTGCTTCTGGATCTGCTTCTTTTTACGCTTTTTATGCTCTGTAGTAGCCTTATTTGCTCTTTTAAGACTCACAATCCACTCACGCATGAGCACAGCTAAGTGTACCATCACCTTAGCGCCCTTTTTGAGCTGATTAAGCACTGCAATGATGGAGGTAGGTGATAAGCTCTGATGCCTCTGTATCTACTTATAGATTAACATTGATTAAGCCTCTAATTCAAGCGCGTTGCTAGGCGTTTTAGCTTCCTAGGTAGTGGCCTCTAGCGTAGGTAGTATTGGCGTACAAAGCTTCACATCAAGCTTAGATATTACCACCTCTAGATTAATTGGGACTAGGCCAGCGCCTTAAAAGCTTACGCAGATATTGTCCTTTATAGTTACCTAATTATAGGCAGCACAGAAGGCTGGTAGGAATTTAAGCTTAGTAATATAATTAATACCGTCGTAGATTAGGCTCTTGATTTAATACCTATACCTACGCTTCAGTAGTAAGAAGTAGCCTACATCAAGTAGCTGTAGGAGGTACAATAAATAAGGTAGTATATAGAGAGTATAGATATTATTCTCCTTGCAGAGTTCTTAGAAGTTGAGCAAGTAGTAGCTCTTATAGCTATTAAAGATAAGCAGCTAACGTGCCCTAACCTTCCTACCCTCTGTATACTTGATAAAGTACTTCAGCTACTTAACTCCTATCTTATTAGTTATCTAGCTGTTATTACTAACTATAATAGCCCAATTATATAGTATATTATTACCCTTATACTAGGTAGAGAGGTGGTACTAGCCTGCAAAGATGATGAATAGTAGGATTAGCCACCTAGTAGTATTAATTCCCTGGATTACGCTGACCTACTTATAATTACCTAGCTATATAGCCTTTGGCTAGCTGTGTCTCTCTAAGCTAGTAATAATAAGGTGAGATAATATCTTACCTATAAGGAAGCTAGCTTTATTAAAGTTGTAGGTATCCTTATTATAGATACTATACTGCACCTTAGTATACTATACAAGCTTAAACTAGGCCTTAATAGTCTTAGGATCCTTATAGAGGGCTCTCTATTAATTATACAGTTAGTTGTATTACGTCTTAAGGCTTATAGTCCAGTTAACAAAGTTCCTTAGCTAGTCTCTGCTAACCTGTCCACTAGTATACTTAGCAAGTAGCCTATTTGCTATATCTTATACAATAGCTAGAGAGGGCGCAAATCCTCGCAAATCTAGGTCAAGGATATATCTCTTAATTACCTCCTCTTCTGTCTTAGTGAGCTTTTTTGAATTAGGCTTACAATTGCGTCAGGTAGGCTTGCCAGCGCGTTGGCGGCAGAGCGTAGTTTTAGGGACTTCAAATATAGCAGCAGCGCGTCTTCTACTCTAGATCTGATTCTAATCAATAGCTAAGATAGCTAGAAGGACATCTGCTTCGTTGTAGGGCAATTGATAAGGTATTGGTAGAGCTATTGTAGTTAATAGTTAACGCATTGCGAAAACTTTGTGGGGTGCGCTGCTCGCTTAGTTACGCTACTTGCTTAGTATCTACGTTATATACAGCTTATTAACAGGAAGTATAGTAAAGATATAGCTGGATCTTATATCTAATGCCTTACTTATAGATCCTAATACCATTACTATAAGTATAAGATACTTAGACCTATAGGGTTGAAATGTAGTGTATACCACCTTACAAGGGGGTTATACAGCCTTAAGAAATAGCAAAGGAGTATAATTTTATATAATAAAGAGTATCTAGTAATAAAGAAGGTTAAGGTGTAGGGTAGCATAGGCATTAACTCTAGATTGTTATATTTAGTTTCTTTAGAGTAATATTTCTAAATCTTACTTAGTATTATATACTAAATAGATCTCACGCAGTTGGGTTAGTTCTTAGAGACTAAGTAATATACATCCCTTCATAACGGAACAACTAGCGTAATAGAATAATATTATCTAGGAAAGTATATTTCTTTAGATACACATATATATACCTATTTTCAAAGTTAAGAACCTCTTTAACTGCCCTATATATGTAATATCTAGGTGTAGCTGTAAAATAATACGTAGCATTATAGTAGCTACCTATCTATCTCTTTATATTAATATTATATACTTTAGCTTACTCTCCTTATTTATGTAACTAGATTGGCTTATAATAAAGATCTGTAGGCTTGATTCAAAGCTCTAAATAAAGAAGCTTATTTACTCCTTCCTAGGAAAAGGACCTAATCTATATCTAATAGATTGAAAAGTTTCTCTATCTAGTAGTAAGAGTTATAATTTAGCATAAGAATTTAGCATAATAAAAGAAGCTTTGTTATCTCTATTAAAAGCTTATATAATTAGAGACTCCACTTATTATATATACTTTTGTTCTAGCATATTCTCTATATATATCTTATTCTATTATTAGTACTTAACTAAAAATACTACTTGTATCCTACTTCTTATATTATATACTTAATAACTTATTATTAATATATACTTAGGCTAATATAAGCTTCCCCTCTAGTTTTATTTATAACTTACCCTACTTACCTTATAGTAGTAGCTTAAACAATCTAGACCTTAAAAGTATCTATAGTATATGTTCAGGTTTGTAAATAGATCTATACACCTTAATACATAGATTATAGATTCAAGTAAATCTAATCTAGGACCTAATTATATGCAGTTATATTACATAGTTCTATAGTAAGCTCTAATCTTCCTATTAGATGATTTCCCTAACGTCTCTCCTTACGTAATGGAAAACCCTCTATACTAAAAAATATACTAGGTACTTTAACTTTAAGTAACTATAATAATGCATTTACGTAAACACGCTACACCTTAGCTATTATTAAATACCTCCTAGTTTCTCTAACTAGGAGAACTGCTACAGCTCTTAATATATACCTCCTAGTTAGGAGGACAGCCTCTACTATTAATAAGTTTAAACCTAAAATAGAACTTAGTTGGTATAATAACTAAGATAAGGGAGTAGTGTATACTAAAATAAAGTTTAAGGTAATAAACAATTCTAAGCAGTTTCTAGTAGTATTATTTCAATTACCCTTACTTAGTGCAATACTTCTACGTAGGTGTTATGGATTTTAATACCTTGCTTAGCTATCTAGACTCAGCCTAGAGTATCTATATACTAAACCTCTAATTAGGAGGTATAGGTAGCTTTAATTAAAGACTAAGTAGCAGAAGCTTACTAGCCTACACAAATGTATAGGTAACTTACTTAAGGAGAATAGAAAATTATAAGATAATTCCATCTTAAGTAACTATATCTATTATTGAATTTCTCTTCTTAGAGAGGTATCCTTGTTAGATTTATCTCCCCAGATAATATATCTCCTAGGAGAAACGTCCTAGTCAGATTTCTCTCCCTAGAGAGGTGTCCTAGTTAGATTTATCTCCCTAGATAATATATGTCCTAGGAGAAATATCCCAGTCAGATTTCTCTCCCTAGAGAGGTATCCTAGTCAGATTTATCTCCCTAGAAAGATGTCCCTAGATTTGTCTCCTAGGAGAAACATCCTAAGATTTCTCTTCTAGGAGAAACGTCCCAAGATTTCTCTTCTAGGAGAAACATCCCATGATTTTTCTTCTAGGAGAAATATCCTAGACCTAGAAGGCCTTTAATAGGCTATAGTTCAAACCTAATTGCTATGTGCCTTAGGAGTTACATAGTTCTATATATTTATTTAGCTTATCTACTAGACTATATATAAACCCTATAGGATAATTATTAAATTATTCTAAGAAAACTATCTATTACAGGCGTACACATAATTGTATATAGGAGCTACTACCTAGAAGGATAGGATCTATATTCTCTAACTAGGAGGTACCTAGTAATAGCTCTAGAACTAAGAGGTTCCTATTAATAGCTATAGTAGACCTCCTAGTATCTATAACTAAGAGGTACCTATTAGTAGCTATAGCAGCCTCCTAGTTTCTATAATTAAGAGGTATCTATAAACCCTAATTTGGCAAATAAATAAGAGACTATTCTCTATATATATACTTAGACTATCTATTAATATAAGATTTTTAGATTAATAGTAAGTACCTTAGAACTATACAGGATAATAGAAATAAGGAATACTAGGGAAAGTTAGTAGACTATATAATATAACTACTACCTAGAAGGATAGAGCCTATATAGGGAGTTACTACCCTAAAAATTAGTAGAATATATAATATAGATGTAACCTAAAAGAAGAGGGTCTATATAGGACTAAGAGGTATATAGTTAAATCCCCTAGATTTTGTATACTTAAAGGAGGGAATAGGAAATAGTAATTTAGAAGGTCTATAATTTATAAGAGTGTTATCCAGCTACTTAGTAGAATAGTAGTAATAGAGTTTATTAGATAGGTAATAGAAATATACTGTTTTAGATACTATATAGGAACAAGTATCTTAGGGGGTATACTAATCCTACTATACTTTATTTTATAAGAGACTCCTAATACTAGTTTTTATATCTACTGCGCAGGTTTACTATTAGGAAACCTATTTACTATAATAATACTTCCTATAGGATTCTATTACTAATAGGTACCTTAAATAGTTTACCTTCTTAAGATATAAGGTATATAACTTTACTACTACGCCTTTTAGCAAAGAAAGCTAGATTCTGTAGGGAGCACTAAAATCCAATATCTATATACTATAGCATAGCTCTAAAAACTGGTTACTATTAACGTACATACTTCTTTATTAGGTTTTAGTATTAACTATAGCTTTGCGCAGCTAAGTAAGCACTAATTAAGAGATGTTATTAAAGCACTTATTTTTAGCCCCTTTCTATTTTAAGTTTTCAGCTATTCAATTAGCTAGAATAGAACCCTACTTACGTTAAGCTACTTATAAGTATCTTAATAAGTAGTAACAAAAAGCTATCTGGGAACGTAGGACGCGATTTTTAAAATAGTAGAGGAAGATAAGCTAGAATAGGTAATATTAAGCTTAGTTTAGTATTCTATTATCTTCCAACTTTTAGGAGTAAAGAATAAATATTTTAAAGGTACTTTGTGATATCCTTACCTCTATTTAGTCTATAGTAAATAGCAAGTATATGATTTACATATTAGTAAGGATTACCTAACCTAGGCTATAACTAGGGGCAGAAATAGGACCCAGTTAGCTAGGGTTACATTATTGGGCCTAAGGCCCAAAATGGTAGCTAGAGGGACCAGAAACAGGATTAGAAAAGCTGGAATTACGTTTTTAGACTAGGGCCCTAAAATAGGATCTGATGCTTGAGTTACGTTTTAGACTAGAAATAGAATCTAGAAAGCTAGAGTGATAATAAGTATATAACCTAGTACAACCCTAATAACCTAACTATAGCTATCTATTCTTTATAATTATATCTTAATAGTAACTATAAATACTAGTTCTAGATATAAAGGTGAGGTGGAATATAAACAAAAACTTCTAAAAGTAAGTTAAAACCCTTAGCAGTAAATATAGCAAGCTATAGCGAGATTATAAGGCTAATACATATTTTATTATATATTATAATAGCTATTTCTATATCTATACCTCTACAGATAAGCCTTTATAGCCTCTAGGCCTAGAGAAATTAGTAAGTACCCATCTCCTTTACTCTCCTATACGCTAACTTTTACTAGAGTAAAATATACCCTCTACTAGTAAAAAGGTTACTAGTATATTATCTACAGGTAAATTATAGATAAACAAAGATAAATACTCAATATAAAGTGTCTATCTTTGAAGATTATACGTCTAGTTAACTAGATACTATACTAAAAGCATAAGCTGCTAAGCTAAGATCTAAAGATAATAATATTACCTCTATAATCACGTGTATATGCTTAGCAAAAGCTAAATTTCACCTTAAGAGATTAAGTTACACATTAATACTACTATATACTATTCCTCCTTCTAAGCTTACTCCTTATCTACTCCTAATATTCTAGAACTCAAATAAGGTGCATCCCTAATAAATAAGGGGTACTTTAGCCTTTAGCAACTAGAAAGATGTAAAATTAATCTGCTGTAGCTATTTCTAAATATGTCCGTACATAGATAATTCAGGGGTATCAACCAGCCTGCGTGCGGGATCACATAAGCTTACCTCACGTGATTAACCGCACGGAGGCTTGGCAAGGGGTACCTGAAAGCTGAGCTTTCGTCCGACTCTAGATAGATATGAACAATACCAAACCCCTAATTGCGCACCACCCGGTTACGTCCTGTATATGCATATACACTACGGACATGTACGTTAGGATAGAGCTACCTATCCACAGCGTATATTGAAGTCCATTCAACAAAATATCTATATTCCACTTTACTAAAAAAATACATTTATATTATTACTTCTACGCCTAATTTATATAACGCCTTATATTATAGTATAATATACTTCCTACCTATAGTACTAACCTTAAGCCTTTTTCACTCCAAATTTTGGTAGAATAGGCTTATCCTACCCTTATAACCTCCCAGAGAAACTAGGAAGTTATTATTAGCCCTATATATACTGCAGGGCGTAGTTTTATATAGTACTACCCTATTAATTAGTACTTTTAGTAGAAGTAAACTACTAATCTAGGCTAACTACCCTATATAGTAAGAGACCCATAGTGTAGGGTATATAGCCTAATTACTATCTTACACTTGCACCCCTTATTAAATACTATTAGAATTGAAAAAACACGTTAAAATTTATAATTAAAGAAAATATATAGTAACCTAGTATATATTAATAATTATAGATCCCCTTTCATAAGCTAATAATAATAGGTTAGGAGTTCTTATGTACCAGAAAGTCTTATAGCTTCTAGGAGCTAATATTATCAACCCTTTTATTTACTCTAAGGAGTAACGCTATCTATGGTTAGTTAATAAATCCTAGGAGCTCAACTGTCTACTCCTTTAAATCTAGGACATTATATCTAGAAGCCAGCTGGATGAGGATAATTATATACTATTAAGATTACCTAATCAGCCTCTTAATACAGAGCAAGCTTATAAAAACTCTCTTACTATCTATCTTAATTATAAGGACTAGATACTAATACTATATATCTCCTTTATAAAATTAGCTAGCGTAATTAAGGATCTTATAATATTAAGGATAAGTAAGAGATAAGGAGTTTAGACCCTTACTGTTATTAATCCTACTACTTAGCTTAGAAATAGTTTACCAATTCTTGATATAGCTACTAAGATAGACTATTATTGTATTCTAGACCTATATAATAGAGGAAGTAAATACTATATCAACTACTATATTTGCCTATAGGAGGTAACTAAGGAAGAGATTATTAATTACTATAAGTAGGAAGAGCTAGCTAAAAATACAAACTAGTATAAAGAGGTTATTATACCAGTATTCTATAAATCTAGTAGGGGAAAGAAACCTAACTCTGCTCCTACCTATGCATCAGCATTCAATATATTAATAATAATAGAAAATCTTCCTAGTAAGTCTTTAGCCTATAGAGGTATATATACAGCTAATTATTAAAGTTATAAGTAAATTAATTAGTCTAGATATAGAGTAGTTTAAGGATTTAGATGGATCTTTTAAGTATAATTATTTAGATAACAACAACGGCACCAACTCTTATAACGAAGCTAAAGAGGTAAACTAGAATAATAATATAATTAAGATAATAGAGGGGCTTTGTTAAGGGGAGGAATTATTTGATATATTAGTAAGTGCTAGTAAGGCAGCACTAGGTAGTAAATAATGAACTGGACATATAACCACCTCTAAGCTAGATAAACTAACTAACTAATTAGTGTATATATAGTATATATATAACCTCTCTCTTTATTAAAATACACTCTCTTACTCTTAGGTCCTATATTATTATTTTCCTCTAATATTACTTAAGATCTCTTCCTAATTATAGATTAAATCTCCGCCTTAAGTTCTTTAAATCTCTGTTTAAAGAGCTTAATCTTTGTATTATACTTAATAGCTACATCTAGTAAGGTAAGTTAAGCTACACTCTAAGTAATTATACAACAACTTACTAAGTAGGTATAGAAATAGCCTCTATAGGGGCATCTGATTAGTATTTTCACCTATATCTACTTTGCTACATTCTGAATCTCTATTATATCCTTGTTCTAAATGCTCTGTATCTGTAGCAATAGCTCTATTTATTCCTTCTAGCTTTATTAGAGATAAAGCGTTAGTTAGCAATTTGCTAGAAGATATATAGTATATATATATACTGTGTACTAGTACTAGAAGTATATATCCAAGTCCTTAATTATAGCTAGTAAGCTAATTATACTAGAGATGTATAGTAGGTTAGTTATTATTAAAGGATAATAGAAGCTGGTAAGCCTTAAGGAGATGGATTACAACATACTAGAAAGGATATAGTATCCTTTATACCTTTCCCTTTCTTCCTTATAGCTAATAGAAAAGCACAAGGCAGAATTCTCTAGCTTAAGCCTGTATTCTTACATAAGGATAGTACTATAGGTTTTACAGCTATAAGCTGATATAACAGTAATAGGCTAAAATACAGCCCCTCTCCCACTCTATATCTCTACATCCCTAATGCTAAGATGTTCTACTAGCCCCTTCTTTACTATCTTCTTATGTACATATATACATACAATGTCCTACTCTAAGCTCTAGTCTATAGTATAGCTGGGTTAATATAGTTAGCAACTGCTAGGAGATATATAGTACTCCTATGTACTATATACTAATACAGTTTTAGTCTTTTATAAGTTGCTTATTATCTAAGAGTAGGTAGTTAATAGGGGATAGAAGGAGTTGACTAGAGGTTGATAATCTAGAGATAACTTACATTACGAAGCCCCTTTACAAGTTCTCTCTCTGCTCTACTAAGAAGAGGGCGTAAGGTAGACTCCTCTATATTAATTATTTAAGCTTTTCATATCTGTAGTATACTATTATATACTATTATCTATACCTCTACAAGTTACACTAATTAGGGAGATATAATATCCTTCTTCTCTAGTTAGAACAATATATAGATATATATATCTAGATCAGTATAGCTTTGTAGCACTCCTATTCACTTGTTAATATCTTACTTTGCTAGCTAGGATTAGCTAGAGCAGTAACTTCTATAGTAGTACTAGTAGTAACTATAGGAGTATCTACAGTGCACTAGGCTATATATACTACTTTGTCTTAGTACCAAACACTAAGGTACTTTATTAGAATCTCTATAGTAATACTACTAGGAGTTTAGGATTAAGCCTATAATCTAATATATATATAGCCTTAGTAGTTATTATAGGTAACTCTTAGCTTGCAGTACCCAGTAGCACTATCTATATTAGGGTTGAAGCACTAGATAGTATTATATACTTTATCTATTACATAAGAATACTGCCTTATTAGGGGATAGCTCTAAGGTTAGAGAATTAGATTATATACCATTAACAGGGTATCTCTATAGCCCAGCGTAGCTGAGTTGAACTTCAGATATTAGAACCCTATTATGCTATCCATTCGCTGTAGCTATAACTACCCCTAGAGTTATAAGGTTATATCTAAGTAGAGGGAAGTAGTATAGAAATAGTGGACACAGTTTATATATTAAGGTATAAAGGGAAGGAAGGTTCTCTCTAGCTACCAGCACTCTATACACTATTATAATCTTCTTAATAGCTAACCTCCTCATATTTTATATTGTCTGCCTCTTTTTAGGGCTACTTCTAAGCACTTTGCTCCTCTTCTAGGATGCTAGGGTTCTCCTATACCTAGCTAATAGCTCTAGCTATTACTAGTAGGTAGCCCTAGTCTTTCTTAATATTATTTAGGTGGTTATGGTTCTAGTTGATTTAACAGTAATTATAATTATGGCTACCTCTACTACATAAGTTAGCTGGATAGAACTAGCTATATTATATACTCTTTAATATATTTTCTATATAAACGTATATCCTCCTATAAAAGTATTTCCCCCTACTAACTTACTAGGTTATCTACCTCCTTTTACCTTTAGTTTATATTAGCTACTTAGTAAGGTTAGCCCTGTATATAGCACTGATTTTCTCAATCACAGTTAATATAGTAGTTTTTTTCACTTAGTAAGTTAACTATACAAATATCCTACCTTCTTCTTACCTAGAATAGGCTTAAAAAAGGAAAGATAATATATGAATTAGCTCTCTTACCCATCCTCTCTATTAGACTTGGTATTTCTGTACTACTTTTATACTAACAACTTTATTAGTATAGGAATTTAGGAGCAGGAATCCCAGACTAAACTACTAAATAATTCTTTTAATTGGTTTTAGTGGCAAATACAATTATAATAGTACCTACTCTTATTAGGATAGTAATTATTCTATATCTTATCCTGCAAGCTCCTAAGAAGGTTAACTATTACTTATAGCTAAAGGTTTATCTAGTATTTTAATACCCCCTTTTTAATTATATAATCTAATACTACTAGGTATATATAACCACCTAGTTCTTATATATAGTAAGCTACTGCTTTACTACAACTAAGTGCTAGATTACCTAGCTTATTAGTATATCTAGAATAGACATAGAGCTAGGAAGCGTTACTAGTCTAATATAAGAGTAGTTAGGAGAGTTGGAATATTTACTACTAGTACTATACTATATAGAACTAGAGATAAGATATATTATACACTGCCCTAATAATCCTATACTACTTCTTAATACTACTTTATAAAGCCTAATTCTGTTATAGCTTTCCTTGAGATACTATGCTGTTAAAGCCTAGACTAAAGCTTTACTATCTCTAGCCTTATTTTAGCCTTACTGTCTAAATCCTTATTTACTATCAACACTAGCATCCTACCTCCTTAGATATACTAGACTCTAACTCCTTAGTATTGTATTCTCTATAAAGTAGTATATTCAATTAAATACTACCTATAGAGTATTGCTATTTACCCTCTAGGATAGTCTATATATAGCTTAGATCCTCTCCCCCTCTTACTTCTTTATAGGAGCTGATAAACTACACTATTACTATATAAGGTAGACTTAAAACCCTTATCTTTCCTAATACTAATTGATTGCTGTAGCCTAGTACTCCTGTAACACTAGAGTCTTAATAGGTATAAATACTAATGTCCCTAACTCCACATCGCATATCCTCCTATATTATCTAGTATATACTGCTACCTCCTAGGTAGAGATAGGCAGGCAGTACTATATAATATAGAATACTGTATTATTCTAGCTACATGTATACTTATCACGCTTAGTATTAGGGTAAGGGGGATATTATACCTCCCTAGTTAGCGTAGCTTACTGTAAAGGCATAGAGGAGTAAGTTTTTATATTCTATAGCTTAGTTCAGATAAAATCCATTTCTAGTATAGGGTCTATAATATATAATAACCTACCTTATCTATATTATCTACGCCTCTAATATAGACAGGGTTCCTACTAGGAAGTATTAGTTCTAAACCCTAAATGTATATTTACCTATTATATACCTCTTTCCTTTCCCCTGCTATATAAGGTAGACATAAACCCTAGTCTATATAGTAATCCCTATAGCAGCGCCCTATCTTTTAGTAGTAGTAGTACTATAGCAATATCTAATATTATATAAGTTTCCTTGTTATAAGATAGGTATTACTGTCTCTAGAGAATAATTGGCTAGACCCTAGCTTTAGACTATAACTAAGTTATTAGTATTAGTAAATAGTTTTATATACTGTTAGGCTGCAATTTATACTACTATAAGCTAGTTAAATTATAGTATTAGTGTTACTTAGATGTATACGCTAAGGCTTACAGATTTAGTCTAGAGATATAAATGGACCTTGCTGACTTTCAAATTAAAACTAATAATAGAGGAGTACTACACTATTCTAACTTAACTATATTATTACTGCTATGCTGTAATATATAGAGCATTAGTAGTTTAGATATATTATATATATAAAGGTCCTTGTATATACTTAAAATTGCTGCTCTAATACATTTCTACTATCTACTTCTACCCTCTCTACCTACCTCCTATTTAACTCTTCTTTACTCTACAGTATAAAGACATAAGGGTAACCTAACAGAGAAATATAGCTAGTACCTAGCCCTCTTCTTCGTCAAAGTCCAGAAAACACCTAGACTATTAAAGAGCAATTATTCACTCCTATAATAAGCACTAAGGAGAAGTCTTACTTTATAGAATATAAACTTTATTTTAGTATAATACTGTTGCTTTTATAGGAGTGCACAGTATAGTTATAGTATAGTATTTAAAAATATTACTATTTCCTCTAGGCCTAATATATAGTAATACTTATATATAGATATTAATATAGATAGCTAATTATCTAGATAGATACGCAAGACAAATAATAGTACTATACTAACTATAACTTCCTACTACCCAGAAGATAGTCTAAGCTACTTAAACTTCTAGGGGAAATCTAGAATAAAATTTACAAGTATACATCTCCTCTATTTTTAGGGCTTGTTCCTTAGTCTAGACTGGAAGGGAGTAGTATAGGGCTTCTTATAGTTAATAAACAGGTCTATAAAGAAGTTATAAGTCTAATATATAGTATAGTACTACTTAGGCTTAAATATAAGGAAGATAACTTAACTATTAAGAATACACCTTACTATTAGAACAGCTAGTATTACTATGTTAGATATTCTATAAGATAGCATTAGAATATCTCTGTGCTTCTCCAATTTTTCAATAGAAAAATGTTTTAATATATTAACAATATTGAGATTTACATGGATCTTAAAGACTCTAAGGATACTAAACGTATAATTTTACTAGACTTCACCTATATACTCTATGCTAAACAAACAATACTACTAAGGTACCTTATAATAAAGTTTACTACAGCAATATTAATAGATAAGATAGAGGAGATTAAGGTTTTCCACTTTCTCTAGGTACTTAGGGAAGTTCTAGAGTTTAAAGATATACGCTTTAAACTTAAGGATCTATATTAACTTAAAGGGGAGGATAGAGAGTAGCTCCTTTAGAGAGTATATATAATTAGGGACTACCTGTTACTAGGGTAGAAATATAAATTTAAGTAATTTTAGGATAATAGTTAGGGACTCTTATTAGAGTAAGAATATTAATTCTAATAAGGGAGTTTTCTTACTATAAATATTAGGTATTATATATTTTAGCTGCTAAAGTTTATACTATTATAATATAGTCTATAATACTTTGCCCTTAGCACTATATATATATACTATCTCCTCTCTAGTTAACACTTACTATACTCTAGCGCTTAGGTAAGCAGGGATTAGGAACTTTTAAGCCTTAGTTTAAGGTGAAATTTCTTGACCTTTTATAGTTATAGCTCCTAGCTTTCTAGTCTATACTTCCTATCCTTATTTTAGCTAAGCCTAGTAGCTTTATACTAGAACACCCTGTTTACTAGGTCTTTTTAGTCTACCCTTTTCCCACTACTAGCATTAGCAACCCCCTATATTCCCTACTACTGCTGCTATACCCTCTAAGGATAATCCTCCCTCTAGCAGCACTACCTCTATAACAGCAAGTAACTCCTTAGTAGATAATAAACTGTAACTCTTAATACTTATACTAGATATTACTATTAGTCTTATATTAGACGCTATTAAGTATACCCTTAACCTCTTAAAGGATATACTTCTGCGTCTCTAGACTAATCTAAGTAACCTATAACCTTCGTCAACGACCTATACTAGTTACTACTTAGCCTATAGTTCCCCTTCTTGATTATTAAAGCTAAGGGCCTAAATATAGGCAATAATCTCATATATATATATAGAACTAGGCTGTAGCTACTACATCACCTCTTAATATCCTTAATAATCTTAATACCTATGCTGCACTCACCTTGCCAACTAATACTAATACTAAGATTTCTACTCCTAGAATTATCTTCTCTATCCTAATAGAAGGCCCTATATATAAATGGTAGGTATATTATTAGGTACTACTAAGTATTATATATCCTGTCTCTATTCCTAGTATACTATGCTGCTAGATTATATAGAGCTACTTATTAGGTCCTTAAGCTAAGTAATAGGGTAGGGTTAGGCAGGTTTAGAGAGGATATTATAGAGAGAGTAGCTGTGCTTTAGAGGGATCTATATATATATAGGAGTAGATAAGAATAACTTAAGTAGAATTAAGTTTAATAAGGTAGGAGTTATCTAGGGTTACTTAAAAGATAAGTATACTCCTTATCACTGTAAAGGCTCTAACCCTACCTATAGTATTAATAACAGCTATACTATCTATAGGTTATTCTAATATACTATCTTACTATCTATTATAAAAGTCTATAGTATCTAGCACCTTTCCTAGCAGGGTCCATTTTTTTTACCTAGTGTTACTATTAATAACTTGCCTAGTTAGCTAACCCTTATACTAGGGAATTCTATACTAAGCTACTTTTATCTAGCTTATATAAAAGTCTTAAATAGGAAAGGCTTATTAGTATAGTAGTACACGAGATTTTACTAGCGCTAAGTCTTAACTACATAGTTTACTAATTATATCTACCCTACTAGGCTTACCTTATAGTATAAAGCTAGAGAAGAATATCTCTACTAGGTAGATTAAGATTAGAGGTTATTCACCTACAGTAGTCCCTGTTAACTATTATAATAGCGAGGTATTTAAATATTATAGTAGCTAGAAGAAGAGGCTTCCTAGACTTAAGCTAAGCTTTACAGGCTTAATAAAGTAGAGTAACTATATCCTATAATCCTATCTTTAAATACCTAAGATACTATCTAGCTAGGTAATCCTACAAATTACTATCCAAATATATATAATAGTAATTACAAGCTAGGGACTTATCTCTAAGAGCTCTACTAGCATTACCTACTCTTCTAACTACTATATAGTAAATATTTCTTTATAGTCTATGCAAGACAAATATAGCCTAGCTTAGAAATAATTATAGTTATTATCCTTCTCACTATTCCTACTAATAAGGAAATTAATTATACTAGCTGGTAAGTGAGTATATAAGTAGATAATGTCTAGTATATTTATTAAGGAAAGCCACTAGCATTTATAGTGAATAAGGATTTAGATAGTAAGCCCTTCCTATTAAATTTACAACTAAGTAGAAATTAATTATCTTATAGAGCTATAACTATAAGACTAGCATAGGTTATAGTAAGGATAATCCATTAAATTAAAGAGGGTAAGGTAGAATATCTTAGTATACTTCCAGACCTCAAAGGTATTAGTTGGGGGTTAGAAGTTCATTATTAAAAGTAGGTTAGTAAGGTTATAAGTTACTCTCTACATTGGGTATAGCATATTTTTTGGCTAATAGTATACCCTGCGCTGTGTTTTGGTGACTCTCTTTAGGACTAGAGGCTTCTTTTGCTCTCTAATGGTCTATAACTTTAGGAAATAACAGTTGATATAGTTTTCTATTATATCTAAGGCCACTAACACAAAGACTTTACTATTGTCTTCCTTGATATATACTTTAACATCTTTCTATAAGCTAGTTAGATAACTGAGACATAGAGGCGTAAGTGTATTTGCTAACCTAGCTAATAGGAATGGATTAAGGCGAAGTGCACAACATTTTTAGGAAGAGAGGTAGGACAACAGAAGCTGGAGTAAGTTCTAACTACTCTTATAAAAGCAGGGAAACTAGGACTTTTTATACTATGTATAGCATAACACTTTATCTAAATCTAGTATTAGTAAAAGAGTCTGAGAGCTGTTATACACATAGCCTCTGCTATAGCATTTAACCTAGTATAAAGATAATAACCTCTTTTAACCTCTTCGCCGTAAGAGATATATTGCTACCTATATAGTACGCCTATTATAGTAGAGTATCCTCTAAGGCAGTAAATAGTATTAGGAAGTATCCTTGTCCTACTATTATAAGATAGCTATATATACCATCGCCCTTTTTCAGCTTAGCCACCCCTTTTCTATACAGAAACAAGACCCTCTAATATAAAAATCATTATTAGTATTATATATATATCTTACAGAAAATATTATATAATACTAAGCTAGGGGTTATACCTTCTAAACTATTAGGAAGAAAAGGGTTTTAACAAGGTAGACTCTATTAACTTAGGAGTAATAGGGTATATGTTACTAGTATAGCTTTCTAGGTTTATAATAGCTATCTTACTATTCTAGAAGGTATAAGAGGAGAGGTAGTAATATATAGCTCTACTTTAATAGCTAATTTACTAACAGGTTGCTTAGTCCTAGCACTTTACTAGAACCCTTATAGATACTGCTAAGGTGGGATAAGTATATCTATTCTAGTAGCTAGACCTATATATCTGAATATCCTTAGTAAAAGACTAGAGTTAAGGAGTATACTTCTAAATCTACTCTCTACTCTAGAGTACTCTAGCAACACTTATAGGGATAGGTATCCTAAGGTAGGGTACTACCTACTAGGGTACCCTTCTCTATATATTTATACTACGCTAGGCTATAGAGACAGGCTATTAATAATACTCAATCCTCTTCCCCTCCTTACCTTTAGAGCTTTACTATAATAAGATAGGATTCTTATATAATACACACGCATATAATACTATTTAGCACTTCTAACCTAATATAGATAGTACTACTAGGTACTAGAAGCTTAGGGCTACCTCTAATAACTATATAGGAGACTAAAACTGTACATACACTAGATTATAGACTATTAATTATAACCTCCTAGTGGTAGTATTACAGGGACTCTAATAAATATACCCTAGTGTTTAGTGTTAACTAGTAGTAGTATATATTACTAGGTGCCTCCTACAGCTACTATGCTGATACAGTTAGAATAGCCTTTAAGTATACTAAGACACATCCCTATAGCTACAATTAGTATTTACTATCTAGACCCTAGAAAAAATATAACTGTAGAAAAGACTACACCCTCTTAACTACTAGCAGATTTAAGGATAGTAGTACTCTAGAAATTAGTAGCCTATCTTATAGCACTAGTAAAACAGGATATAAATAAGTAATAATGAAGCTAAACCCCACTAAGCCTACTAAGCCTACTAAGCCCTTCTCTCTAGGTATTGCAAGGCTTAATTGTATAGATAGGCTACTTAAGTTTAGCCCTTATATAAATGCCTTAGCCAAAGCTTTTCTAGCATTAGACGTCTAGACTATAGCTACTTAGGCTACTAAGATAGCTCCCCTATTATAAGTCCCTACAACTTTAGATAACCCTAGGTATTCTACTAAGCTACCTATGTTATAAAAAGATATAGAGCTAGCAGCCTTTAGAAGTTTTACCCCTGATTTCCCTTAGGACTTTTAGGGGGTAAATTGAAACAGTCCTAGCTATATAATCCGTTGGACTGCTGTTACTCTACATTCTTCTATCCTTCTCTGTCTAAACATACTTAAGAGTATATTCACTATCCTTATAGCCCAACTTAATAAGCTGCTTTATGCCTAGGATACTATTAGAATAAGAGTCTTTGTACCTAATGCTTTTAGAAGTTTCCCTTAATCTTATTAAGAAATAGCACCCCTCCCTTATTACTTAACTTAAAGAAATGCTGTCCCTCTTAGTTTAGGTAGCACTACGTTATATAGGGGTCTAAAAGGAACTTATTAAGGTATATACTTTAGTAGCAATTCGTTATATTTCCTGCTATAAGACTTGAGTAGATAATCCAATCTCACTAAGTAATAATAAGGCCCCTATGACAGTTCTAGGGTAATCTTTAAGGGGTGTTAAAGTATATTAGGCCAAAAGAGGAGTATTAATTATATACTACCCTAAACTTCCTAGCCTTATAAATAAGGTTAAGTATAGAAGAGGGGAAGTGTAAAAGCCCTAGTATACTTCTTATAACACTACTTTATCTATTATAGATCCAGAAGCAACCTTTTATTATGTAATTTGCACTAATAATATCTAGAGAGTTTCCCTTCTATTATATATTACAGTAGCCTATAGCTATCTACTACAGACTTACCAGCCTTGTATCTTATTATAGATATTGTTATATCTCTAAAGCAGTAGGTATAGGAGCCTAATATATCCTTAATATAATCAGTAGCTCAACAAGGAGGTAATTAGAGTATTTACTACCCTAGAATTATATAAGTAGTATAAGGCCCTAGTCCTCTGCTTATACCTTTCTAAAAATCCAGAGTTCCACTAGTATATTAGGCCTAGCTGCTAATATAGGCAGCTGTATACTAATTCTAACCTAATATTCTAATGCGCTTAGTATAGCTTCTATTCCTATATCAAGCACAAAGTCCTATAGCATAATAGTCTAATATACATAGAATACAACGCCTATACTATTTCACGCTAAAAGGAAGTAGAGGAGGAAGCTAGTAAAACAAAGATTAAATAGATAAGTAGGTAGTATCCTAGAGAGGTTATAGTTAGCAAATTAAGAAAAACAAGGGATATAATTATATGACCTATTATAAATATAGAACTAAATTCTATTAGCTGTATACAGCTAATTACAAGGATATTAGGAAATATAGGAATAAGGCGTATAGATGGACTTATTAGTATTATTCAACAAAGCTTCTAGATCTGTGATAGCTACAGCCAAAACTAAAATCTAAATATAATAGTATAATTATCTATGGATAAGCTGCAACGTAGATCCTTAAAAAGCTAGTTCCTATTATTAATTAGTCCCTAACCATTATTCTAATCACAATATAATATTAGAAACACGAAATAATATAACTATAACCTATTTATACCTAGCTATAGTATTTTAGCCTATACTCTATTAGTAGATAAATTATATTAGTTAAGCCTCCTATTAGTAGTACTGCAAGGCTTTCTTTTATCCCTAGTATAATATATAGTATATTATCTTTAGACAGTTAGATTATTAGATTAGTAATCTATAGTAGCGTTCTTTAATAGGGAGCTTAGTCTCCCACTAGGTACATTCCTCTAGTAAAATAAGACAAGCTTTACCAGCTAGGCACCACCTAGGGCTAGGCAATCTAATACCCTAATTATGAAGCTTTTAGTATAGAGGCACTAGCGGGAGGTTTAGGCATAGATTTTAATAGTAATTAATTTAAGTACTATCTATAGGTTGTATAACTCAAATATTTATAAATCTACTTCTTAATTATCTAAAGTGTTCCCTCTCCCTCTCCCTCTACCCCCTCTTCCCCTACCTCTATTTAAATCCTTATTCTAGTGCTTACTAAAACCCTATCCCTAGTCCTTCTTAATCTCCCATCCTCCTTATCTATAAACTCAAAATTGCTAGCTATAAGTTATATAAATATTTTATATTAATTAGGATTATAATAATATAATTGGGTGGCTACTATATTAAAGTAGTATATAGTCTTTATAAGCTTCAATCTCCTATAACTAACCCAGTTCTACTCCCTAATTTCTAATCCTATATTACTATAATAGTTAGGCTCTATAAGTAAACTGTAAATAGATACTAGTGTAATTTAAATATAAATAAAAGGGCATAGGTCCAAAACTAGTTTAATAAAGCTAGAGATACATTGCATATATATTGCTATAGAATTATCTAATCAAGGGGAAAAGGTGAATAAACTTAGGGCATTAAAGAGTGTAAACATAGAGTGCTTATTAAGCTAACTATTTACCTAAAGAAAGAAATTGCGTAAAGGAGGGGAAGGAATAAAGGGTAGATAGTAGGAAAGGGGGCTATAATCTATAATACTTCCTACGAAATTTCTGTAGGAATAGGTAGAAGTATGTATTCCTTTAATATGCCCTTATCATGTAACATAGTAATAATCTTAGGAATTAGTTTAGCAAAAGTCTTAGTAAAAGGGATTTCATAGTACTTATAAATAATTCAGATATTACCTCACTTCTAGAAGCTATTAGGGCAGTAGTATATAACCTTCTTACTGCTTACTAAGAGTCCTAGCTCTAATATAGTAACTAGACTATAGGTACTCTTATTAAAGAAGAAGTAGATTACATCTATATATACTAGTGTATTTAACTCCTATTCTACCTACACTTTAAAAGTAGTATTATTAGCTATAGGCGTATTATATATCTTCTATATACTACAACACAGGTTATAAATAGTAATAGGAAGGGGGTATAGGAATTCAACTATATAGTCCTGCTACTTAATAGCCTTACCTATCTTAATAGAGCTAGTAGTAAAGATAGACCAGTCTCTATAGTTAGGTGCTTCAGTTAGTTAGTAGTGTTTATTCTTTAAGTAGATTACTGGCTAGTTGGTAGGAAGGTCCTTAAGTTAATAGTTAATATCTAGGACGTTAGTGTTAATATCTATAGCTTCTTCCTCTACTAGGGTTTCAACTTCAGATATAGGCTCTATAATTTGAACCTTCTTAACCTTATTATTATTTATAACTTTTAAGAATTTCATTAAGACCTAGTATACTTCAGCTATAAGGGCGGTAGAGGAGCTAACTAAGTAGTTAGAGAGGGAGCTTATAGATTAGCAATTATAGATATATAGGTAAGACTTCAATCAGTATCTAAGGCTATAGAAAACTATAAAGTATAGATATTATTAATGTAGCTGTAGTACGTAGTAGAGCTAATATAGTAGGGTATAGTAGTAATATAAATACAGAGCGCTTTAAATAATAGTAATATTAGGTGTAAACTATATATAATAAAATCAAGAAATAAGAAATAGACTAGCTATAGAGTATACTGTTGGAAGACTAGGGTTTGATTGAACGAACGTACGCCTGAAGGGCGTACTAAAGGGTAAGCAGGTACAAAGAATCTGATTGTCTACTGTATGCTACTGTCTAGAGTGAGATGAGATGGAAGCTTTTATGCCCCTGCTAAGGTGAAGCTAAGGCAGGAGCCTTATCAGGAGCCTTAGCCTCGGCTGAGGCCTCAGCTGAGGCTGATCCTGATTACCTAATCAATTGACCAGAATTGATTAGGAATTATATATGGATATATACCTTATATATCTTTTTTCATTATAGTTGTATACCCTAGGATAAGACTACTAGTATAAGACCTAAGAATTGCAGCTATGCTTATAGCAAGTAGGGGTAAAAAGCTATAGACTAGGCTCTAGACTCTATCTACTAGGGATTAAATTTGCTATAGTACTACTTTATAGGCTAAGGGTCCCTACCTACAGTTATAGTAATATCAAAGGGCCTTCTAGATAGTAAGATAGCTATTATAGGTTTAGAAAGCTATAATAATAACGTAGACCCTGTCACTCCTAACATAATTAAGTCTACCTTATTAAAGCCTTTGTTATCTAATTAGCTTAAATAGCATAGTCTCTAGCTTAGCCTTTATATTATCTATATAGCTTCCTCTAAATACTAAAGGTATAGGGGTAAGCGTTGAGCCCTATAGGCGGTATATAATAGCCTATATAACTAGAAATATATAGACCTATAATGCGTAGAAGTATACCTAGTTAAGGTTCTTAGCATAAGAATTATCTTATTATATATCTAGGCATATAGAGCAGTGCCTAAAGATTCCGCCTATATATAGGCAGTGCTAAACTATCCCTTTTAAGATATTAGACAGTTAGAGGTACAGGGTGACTTATCCTATAAATAAGTCACTAATATATCAAGGTAGGGGTAAGGCAATAAAGGGTATAGTAGGAATAGAAGGTTAACCTTAGTAGTATCCTCTATAAGTATAGAAAAATATAGATCCTAGATAACGCAGCCCTATAAGGAGCTATCTTTCCTATAATATAATAAGCCTATAAGAGGATATTATAGCATTTATAATATAGTAGAAGTACTTAAACAGAAGTAGTTCTATAAGGAAGGGGGTAGAAAGGATATACTACCTAAGTTCTATACATTTCAGAGATCTTAGATAGTCTAAGTTAGAGTACTCTCTTTTATTCAGTCTATGAGCAAGGATCTAGAAGGTATTATTAAGAGGATTATAAGACCTCTTACCTACTAGATAGTAAATATATAGTAACTAATCCTCTGCAGTACCCTATTCTTTAGCTAGGGCTATAACCCCTATATATTTAAGGTTACTAAGTATATTACTTACAGGGATTATATTAGGATAGACTTAGTACTATAGTATCTTGCATATCTATTAGGGCTACCTATAATATATTACTAGCATAGCTCCCCTTCTATCTCTAAGAGGTAGGTATATATTACTTCTGTTATATAGATACATAGGCGTCTTTTACCTTTTCCTAAGGCTACTGCCTAGGAATAACTTGTATTAAAAATATTCCAATTTTCCTTCTATTACTAGACTGCTCTCTATCCCTCTTACTATCTCCTTCTGTTAGAAAGGAACTACTCTACTATACTTACAAAGCCCTCTAATACTATCTATTAAGTTATAATTTACTACTCTCTAGTTAGACTTATAGAATAAAGAATACCTATTAATTAAAATATATAAAAGCCCTATAGACCCAGCCTAGAACAGCTAATAGTAGGCCATCTAATACTGTTTAGAATAAATATAATACTATCTTAAATGTATTAGGTGTTATCTAGGCCTATACCTAAGTGGAGTAGAATATACTTATAATGATATAAGTTATATAAGCAATCTATATACTTAGTACAACTAAAGGTATAAATATTAAGAAATCTAGATAATACTAATAAATAATAGAAGTATTATAACAGATGCTAAAATAATAGCTGGTGATAATTCCACTATGCAATTGACTACTATCCTACTACTAGAATCCAGCTAAAACTATCTATCCCTTAGCTCTAAAAAGAAACACTCTGCTAATATAGAACTCTAAGCTTAATAAGGGAAGGCTGTTTATCCTATAGAGTTTTGTAATCCCCTCCCTTCTCTAAAATAGATGCCTCTAGAGAGCCCCTAAAGCACTGCCAGTCCCTACTATATAATTCTTAGGCTATTATTAGAGTAGTCTATTAAATAAGCACAGAGTTATTCTATAGCTTCTAAACCCTATAGTCTCTATTCCTATTAGGATAATCTAGCAACTCCTCCCCTATCTTTTTATTATAGAACCTAGCCTACTCCTCCTTCCCTAGTTATATTCTACCAATCTAGCTCTAGTAGACTAGAAAAATATTATCTAGGGTATTCTAAGCTCCTCCTTTAGCTGGAATCTTAGATTATTTTATAGGAGCAGCTTGCGTTAGAGGTAGAGTCTATATATACTAGCTTAACTAAGGTAGAGTATAGATATTCTTATATTAATTAAGCAGAGGTAGCTAAAATACAGGATCTTAATATAAATCCAAGATTAAGAAAGGAATACTGGCAAGCCTTAACTGCCCTTTACTAGACTCTCCTCTATAAGTACTATAACTTCTTTATAAATTTATAGTACCTATTAGCCTCTAATACCTTATAATAACTTACTATAAATTACTCTATACTAGTATATATATAGAAGTATAGGATCTATTTATTCCTTAAGCTCTTACGCTAGTAGCTACTAGAGAGTATTAAATATATACTTGTATTCCTCTATCTTATATATTAGATAATAGCTCTTTTCTATAAGATAGTACCCTCCTTTAAAGCTATATAGATTAAGTGCTTAGGGGACCTAAGTTATTACTGTATAGCTATAGAGGATGAAAACACCTAGGATTAAAAGGTATAGGTTAGTATTAGGGTGTTATAGTACAATAAAGCTACTAACAGAAATCCTTCTATTAGATGGCTCTATTATTACCTTATAATTCTTATAAGACTAAATACTTTATAGCAGCTATACTACTATATACAGTCTCTAGTATATATTAAGCCTTTCCCTAGCATATAGGAGTCTATTATAACATTGCTAGATCCTATTCTTAAACGCTAGAATAGCACTTATACTTAGACATAGCTAGTTAAAACAAGCTTTATCCAAGCTCTTAGGGTTCTCTTTAAGAGGTTATTAAGAGACTGCTTTAAAGAAGTAAGACGTTCCTTCTACAGCTAGCTGGATAATTATATCAGCTATATAACTACAAAATAGAAAGAATAGGGCATCTATATTGCTATTACCAATATTACTACCCTTTTCTAATATAGTTCTAATAATTCTACTCTTTGTATAGTTCTTAACCTTTATTATTAATATAATCTAAGGAATCTAGCCTTACAACTATCTTCTACTCCTCTAGATAATAATTCCTCTCCTATCCACCAAGAATTGGCTATATCCCCTATTATAGAGGCTAGTGTTCTATCCTAACTTAAGGTTCTCTCCTATAATACTACTTTCTCTAGAGCCTACCTTCTTACTATATCTACCCTCTCTCTTATCCTTTAGCATATTAGCAACAACAATATTCTTCCTTATTTCTATATTTTACTTTCTTTTTTCGCTTATCTTACCTCTATTAAACCTACTACATATCTTATTAATTATACTCCTTAGTCTAAAATTGCCCTAGTTCTTAATTTATAACAGAGTACCAACAGAACTTAGCACCTATTAGAAATTTTTCCTACTAACAAAGGTAATAATACACAACCCCTACCTAAGGATTATCTTATACATAGTTAGATCTAGACTCAGTCCTATTTTCCAGAGAACTGGTTCATTAGGGAACTAGATGAGGAGGAACAGTATCTAGAGTTAGCTAGCACTATTAAATCAAGGATAGAGAGGATTTTACAGCTAGGTTACCATCTTGCTATTATACATATCTGGTGTTAATAAACTATTTTAAATTTTTCTAACTCTCTTTAGTATAAACGCTGGATTTTCTATAGTTTACAGACTTATCTGTTTTCTATAGTTACCTCTTCTAGACCTAGGTAAGGAAAATTGGTATTAGAAGATAGTATACTGCCTATACAATGTTAATATATAGAGAGGACTATCTACTAAGAGTATTATTTAGTAATTAACTATTTGTATTTAAGATACTAAAGCTAAACACACTAAAATATAAGGGTTCTATATCTAGTCTATATACTTAAAGTGAAAATAGTTATAATAGTCGTAAGCAGAGCTATTACCTATACTGCTAAGTCCTTATTAATAGTTCTAACTAGAGCTATTAGTTATATAACTTGTTATTATAGGGAGCTATGCTCCTATTATTAATCTATATAATAGGTTAAGAGGTTGTAATACTAGGGTACTCCTAGATTATAATACTATAGCTATAGAAGAAGCCTCTAGTTATCTATATCTAGTCCTACATACACTAGGTTATTCTATCCTAAGAGATTCTACCCTAAGTAGTTCTATCTAAAGTTACAGGACTATGTAATACAAATGCACGTAAACTTATACTAGATTAGATCTATAATCTACCTATAAAGTAGATTATAATATAGAAATACCTAGTAAGAACCCTAGGAAAGTGAGAACTCTAGGGAAGAAGATTACCTAGGGAAGATTACCTAGGGAAGTAGGGTACCTAGGGAAGTAGACTACCTAGGGAATATTACCTAAGGAAGTAGATTACCTAGGGAGCACTACTGTTACAATCTAAGGTAACTACCTCTTATCCTATCATTTACTAGATATAAGGACATAGCCTTAGTATAATACAAGTTATGTAACTAATAGCTCTAGTAAGAACTATTAGTATAGACTTAGTATTATGTATAATAGCTCTATATATAGCTATTATAACTATTAATAGCTCTACACGTAGCTATTACAACTATTACTACAAGTATATAGTATAGACATTGAACCCCTATAGTTTAGTATATTTAACTTAATTAACTACTCCCTAAGTACCTTATAACAATCCCTACTCCTTATAACTACTTAGCTCCTAGGTTAATAGTTTATACTTTAAGATCTATTCTACCCCTTTGTTATATACCTCTAGCAAACCCTTTTACTTATCCTTAAGAAACCCCCCAACGTCTATACAAGGCTCTTATTATACCTACTAGACTCTTATAACTACCTAGGGAAGTAGATTACCTAGGGAACATTACCTAGGGAAGTAGATTACCTAGAGAACACTACCTAGGGAAGTAGATTACCTAGGAAAGTAGATTACCTAGGAAATATTACCTAGGGAAGTAGATTACCTAGGGAAGATTACCTAGAGAAGTAGAGTCCTAGAGAAGTACTCTCTAGAATCTTTTATTCTCTAGACCTTATGTTCTTATGTATTAACAAAGACTATATATAATTTAAGAGAATTAGGTAGGATAAAAGCTTTTATAAGTAGAATATATAACGTCCCTTACTGTAGATTAAGAAACACCCTATACTAAGAAATTTAAGGGGTACTTAAACTTTAAGCAACTCAAAATCTATAAATTTCTTCAAATTTTATAACAAGTCTTTATAGGTTATATACTGCAGCTATTCCTTAATATCTATAACCCCTTCTATCTTAAAAATATAGTATATATTATCACCTCCCTACTAATTTATATAGAGCCTACTTTTTTAGGAGAATAGAGTTCCTTCTGTACATTACTACTATAAAAGTATTACTACTATATAATGGAAAAAAATAGTGCTTTTCAAGCCACAAAATCTTACTATTACTCTAGAAAGTAACTATTAGCTTCTAGTCTACTATTGTATACAATTTTAGAGCAAGATTACTACCCCCTATTAGTAAGCAATTTCCCATTTCAGTTAGTATAGGATGACTTTGTGTATCTTATATAAAAACTATAACTTTATTTATATATAATATAATATACTAAGCTTATAGCTTATTATTAGTTACGTGTACAGCTGTGCTTAACGCTTATTAGTTCTAAGGTACTACTCTATAGCCTTGCTCTACTACGTCTAATATACAGCCAGCCCTAGCCCTCTCTTACACTATAATAAATCCTTCTATCTTTTAGCCTCCTATAAAGGTATTCACCTTAATAATAATAATTACTACCCTTAATAGTGCTAACTCTTTCCTTTAATATATAAACCTTAATATATAAACAAACAATAGTGTATATAATAATTATCTACATTTAGCACCCTTCTCTTAGCCTACTACTAAACTATTATACCCCTTATATTACAATGCGGCTCCTCCAGTATAATAATAACAATAAGCTTAGCTTTACTAAGGACCTAGTTAGTAATAACAAAGTCCCGCCTTATATAATCCTCTTATATACCTAGCAAGAGGGTTAAGAGGTAACCTTTAATAACTGGATAAATAGCTACATAAAGGGCAAGATAGGCTATAACAAGATCCTATTCTATGCATAGCAGGCTAAGCATAACAGGTTATGCCACTTCTAGGTAGATATGTACTATATTAACAAGGTAGACTATATTAAGCTTTCAGAAGTAATTAACTCTATATTTTGCTAGTACCAGAATGTAGCTAAGTACTATATCTATCTATTAGACATATTAATAATAAAGTAGAAAGCTTATAGTAGTAGAAGCTTTTAATTTTCCTAGGAGCTAGCTTTTTAGGAGAGCTAGTAGTTTAGGTGGGGTTAGACCCTACAAGAGCTCCTTATACTATATTCTATTATATTCTTCTTAGAAAAGGGTAATCCTCTAGGTAATAAGCAAAGTCTAGAGCAATAGATCTATAAGATAACTGGTATTACTACTAAAGCCCTTTAAAATATATCTTTACTTAGCTTTAGTATTAATAAGTAACTACTATAGGTAAAGGACTATTAAATAACACGTAAAGAGGATAAAGTATACTATCTACTTAGTATATTTAGTATCTTTATGCTACTTATATATAGTAAAGGAGAAGATTATACATTCAAATAGCTCCTAGATAAGATTGGCCTTCTAGAATAATACCTTTCTAGGCTACTAACTGCTAAAGGCACTTCCTTTAACTCTTATATAGAGAGCTACAATTTAACATACCTCCTAAATACCTATACTAAGTTACTGCGTTATATACACAACTAGGTAAATAATAAAAATAGTAAATTAATATTTTAGCTAAATAGTGTAGTAGGAACAGGAAAGTCTATAATTGCTTATACGGTTACCTAGACCTTTACCAACTACTAATAACTAGGAGCTAGCTTCTTCTTTAAAAGAGGTAAGGGGGAGTGCAGGAACGCCACTTAATTCTTTACTACTATTGCTACACAGCTGGCTTATTATATATTAGGGTTAGAACCTAGAATTAAGAAGGCAATTAAAGCTAATCCAGCTATATCTGAGAAGGCTCTAAAGGATTAATTCAAGAAGCTAATCCTCTATCTGCTCTTAGATATAGCATATCTACCAGCCTTAGTACTGCTTATTATAATAGATGTATTAGATAAATGCAAGCTAGATAAGGATATATAGGTAATCCTTCAGCTCCTTTTATAAATAAGGGATCTTAAGTTAGTATTATTACGGGTTTTTGTAACAAGCCGGCCAGAACTATATATCTACTTAGGATTCAAATAATTACCTAATAGTACATTCAAAGACATTGTCCTGCACGAATTTGCAAAGCAAATAATTCAACATAATATACATATCTATATTGAGACTAAGCTTACTAGGATAAGAGAAGAGCGCTCTCTTCTATTAGAATAGCCTAGAGAAAAGCATATCTAGATAGTAGTGAATATAGCAGTGCCTCTATTTATTTTTACAGCTATAGTCTATTATTTTATAGGAGAACTTACTAGAAATCCCTAAAGGTATCTAGAGGATATCCTTAGCTATAAAACAGAAGATATAAGTAAGCTTAGTATAATATACCTCCCTATTCTAGAGTTACTGTTTGCAACTCAAGATAAGAAGGAGAAGATAAAGCTCTCTAGAGAGTTCTAAGGTATAGTTAGGAGTGTTATAGTTCTATAGAGTCCTCTCTCTATAGCTTCACTTGCGCACCTCCTAGGAAAGGCTAAGGATAATATTAACTATTAATTAGACTCCCTGCACTCTGTTCTAAATATACTAGACTATAATAATATACCTATATAACTCCTATACTTATTATTCTATAAGTTCCTTGTTAATATATTAAATTAGAAGAGCCTATTTTAGGTGGATGAAAGAGTAAGACATAAGGAGCTAGTATCCTATTACCTTTAACTTATATCTAAACTAAATAGCCTATAATAGAATATTTATGACGTAGAACCTAGGACTCTAAAAAGCAAAGTTAGTAAAGGAATAATTAAGAGCTATCTGTCGCCAGAATTGTAGTACACTTACTATTACTAGGTGTATTATCTTAAGTAGAGCTAGTATCTTGTTAATAATAAGACTGCAGATATGTTCCTTCAGAAATACTTCCTACACTAGCTTAAGGCAATAAGTCTAATTAGAGAGATGAACAAATGTGTTTCCTTACTAGAAATACTTTCTACGCTAGTTAAGGTAAGACTTCTACTCTTTTCTAATACTATATAACACTAATATACAATATAGATATTAAACAGTACTCTTTCTATATTTCTCTATAATACTTAATGATTTACTCTTTAGTTTCAATATATACTCTAAAATACTCCTCTATAAATATATTCCTCAGCTCTTATATTAACTCTAGAAATAAGTATAGTATACAAAGCTTTTATAGATAGAATACTAGGGTAGATTAAGTTATTATTAAAAAGGGAAGATAACTGGGATACTTGCTACAGTGTACTTAAGGGCTATACCTTATATATTAATGCCGTCGCCTTTTTACTAGATAGCCAGCTAGTTATATCTACCTTAGATAATAAGATAGTACAGGTATAGGAGGTGGTAATAGGGTTATACTACAGTATACTTAAGGGCTATACCTCTAGTATTAATAATATTACCTTCTTACTAGATAGCTAGCTAGTTATATCTACCTCTTAGGATAACATAGTATAGGTGCAGGAGGTGGTAATAGGGTTATACTATAGCATACTTAAGGGCTATACTAAAAGAGTTACTGCTATTACCTTCTTACTAGATAGCTAGTACATCTAAATAGATTATAGTAATATTCCCTTATATATTCCTACTATACTATCACCCTTATTCTAAAGGTTATAGCTATCTTCTATCTTTATTTAAAACTAATGGATTTCTTTAAATAAACAGCAGATACTCTAGCTTCCTTCTAAATATCAACCTATATACAGTACAGTTAATAAGAATATAGTCTACTTAGGTCATTCTTTAGGTTATACTACATTCCTTGAATTTTATACATAGACCTTGTATATACTCTCTTTATCTTATTATATATATTTCTTCTAATATCTATTTTATAGAGGGGGCTAGGGAGTAGCAAGTATTTATCTTTTAAGGTAGATATCTAGAATCTTCTATACTTATTAATATAACTTTCTATATCTATAAATATAGTAACAGAAAGCATATAAGATATAAGTAGTAATATATACAGCCTAGCAGCTTATAGATATATATTGCTACGTTAAAGATACAGGTAGTTAGATAGGTAGGCTCTATTTCAGCTACACTAATATAGGGACTAAAAAGGTATTAAGGGCAGGTGTACATTTAAGCTCAGCCTTACTAAGTATGTGTTAGCTTATTTAAGCCTAGTACTAATACATAGTAATCTACGTCTAAGTACACTACATAGACTATTACAAGTATTTAATATAATATAAATTACTTATTATCCAGCGTATTATTTTGTAAGCATGCTAGCTCCCTATACTAAGATATCCTTATACTTTACACAGATAAATTTAGAGTATATATTCCTAGTAGCTATACTTCTTTTAATTCTAGGACTATCTTCTCTTATAACTAAATTATTATCCATGTAACATCTATCTATATAGGGCGAAAAACCACCTATACTAAAAAATAATAACTATTTAAGTATATTAGTATCTACCTAAGGCAATTTTAAGCTTACAATTGCTATAGTATATCTATCTAGATATTTCTCTTTTAGAAATAGGTCTATTACAGAAAAAATACAATTACTTTTATTATGTTGGCAGTTATTTCATTTATAGTATCTAGATCTACACTAGGTCTATACTACTATTAAGCTATAGAGGTACTTACAAATAATTATTTTAGTATACTAGGGAGGTAGATCTAATATAAGTTAAAATAGCTCTACGCTTTATAGTTACTTAGCCTCTAAAGATATTAAGTCTGGATTTATCTACGTAAAGAGATCTGCAGTATCTTAATATATATATTAGTATACCTTTTAAATATATAGTTTTATATTATATACTATACCAGCTCTAGCTTATAGTATACTTCTAGAAGCTTCTATACTCCTTATATAATTACTATTTTTAGATCTACCTATATATACCACTGTGTCCTATTAGGTCTAATTATTCCTTTGCTACTCCTATTATCACTACTTTTACTATTATAGACCCTACTAGTAAGGTTCTAGCGTAAGGTCTTCCTCTAGATATACCTAGAATATAGGCTACCCTATTAGACTATAGGGGTGTCCCTCTAGCTACACTCTACTATTATAAACATAGATAATAGTCTAGAATAAAACAGGCCTAAAGCCAGCAATATCTCACCCTAGAGGAAGAAAAAGCAATCATGAGATTTCTGTTACTAATGTCTAACCTTGGGCAACCTATACGAATCAAGTTTATTCCTTTACTAGCCTTTATTATTAGCTGCTAGTAGTCTATAAATAAACTAATAAAGCCTCTAAATAAGAACTAGCCTTACGCCTTTAAGAAACAATATCCTAAACTTAAAGTAAGAAAAGTCAAGGCAATTGACTAGAAACGTTATGGGAATAATATCTATAATAAGATTATAGAGTGGTTTAAGGTAATAAAGCCTATCCTAGAGGATCTAGTGATCCTAGCAGAGAATATATATAATATAGACAAGATAGGGGTAATACTAAGTATACTTAGCTCTATAAAGGTCTTAGTAGGTAAAGATAATCTATAAGACTATAGAGGCGCAGGTATTAAGCAGATAATAGTAACTACTATTAAGTACATTAGTGCTAATAGTAGGTCACTGCTACCTCTAATTATCTAGCTAGCTTCAACCTACTAAAGCAACTAGACTACTTACCCTATACCTAGATAGTATTATAGATACTCTAAAAATGGATATAATAACTTAAAGATTAGCTTAGAGTGGCTTAAGCAAGTATTTAACCCTTAAACTAGGGAATAAGCTAATACAAAGCTATAGGTACTTATCTATAATAGCTTTAGGATACATAAAACCCTAGAGGTTATAGAGTTTTACCTTAAGAATAATATTCTTTTATATTACCTACCCTCTTATACCTCCTATAAGCTCCAGCCCTATAATATTAGGCCCTTTACCCCCCTAAAGATAGCCTATTATAACAAAGTAGAGTAACTAAATTAAGGAGGTATATATATAGTAGGAAAGGAGTATTTTATGTCTTTATATAAGCCTGCAAGGGAAAGGGCACTAACTAAGAGGAATATCTAGGCTAGATAGGCTGTAACTAGGTTGTTTCCTTTCAACCTAGAGAGAGTACTTAGAAGTATACTAATGCCCCTAACTTAAGCAACTATTCTAAGAGCTAATAAGGTAGAGGTTATTCCTTATATATAAGACAAGGTACTACTAATACCTATAATACCTATAACTATAGAGGCTCTTATATTATTGCATAATTTAATTGAACAGGATACCTATATACTTAATATACCTAGTAAATAGTATCTATAGAGGTATATAAAGAAGCTTATAAATACTATATAAATCTCTTTTACTAAGTATACCCTGCTCTAGGATTAGAATTAGTTCTTGTCTGAAATAAATAATAAAGCTAAAGTCTACCAATTAACAAGATTAGTAGTCCTAGGAAAGGTGAAAGTAATAAGCTATAAGGATCTTAAAGAAGTGTGAGTAAAATGTGCTATAAAAGAGAAGGCTTCTATAAGTAAGGTAAAGCGTAGTTAAAAGTGCAAGAGTTCTATAGCAAAGGTAGATATAGGTTTACCAATTCCAAAGAATAAAGTAGTATAGATAAGTAAGGTACTAGAGCTAGTAGAGGCTCTAGTAGTATTATAGAGGGCCCCTATAGCGCAGATGTATTAGGATAGTAGTAATGGACTTCCTATAGGACAATTTCAGCATACCAATCAATATTATAAGCTAGATATTGAAGTCTACTAGCTTAGAGCAAGGATCTAGTATATTTCTAGAGTAGTATTAACTAAATAGGTAGTAAGAAGCAGAGTGCAAGTATCAGCCAGTTATAGAGATCTCTTATCTTAGAATAAAAGTCTACATTACTCTCTTCTAGATATATATCAATCTACCTCACTATTAATAAACCTAGTACACCTAGCATCCTGGAAGGATATTATGCTTACTTAGTATAAAAGTTAGCTCCACTATTAATAACCCCAGCTTGCTGGCCTGAGTTCTGATTACTAAATATCACACTTATTACTATAGTTAAACTGCCCTAGTTCTTTGCAGTAACCTTAGTAATAGTATCTTCCTATACCTTTAAAAGCAGCTTATCCAGTAGCCTTAGTAATATAGATACTACTTTATATTCTTCTTTAAACTGCAATAATGCCTTAGTTTTACCCTCTTAAGGCCTAACTGCTTTATTATTATTACTGCTAAGGTTCAGCTCTTCTAGCTTACTCTCTAATACTACCAGCTACTTATTTATTATAGCTATAGTATTATTAACCTCAGCTTGTGTTATAGCTATTATCTACTTAATATCTTCTATTATATAGGTATAGTAGATGGAGCTATACCTATAAGGTAAAGTTAGCTTACATTTTATACTAGGGTAATAAAAATGCAGTTACTTATAAGGTTACTATACTTACAACTAAACTAATAGAGAGCTTATAGTTCTAAAGCTGCTTAGATACAGCCTTAACTTACCCTTTCTTAAAGAATCCTATACTTGTTTAATCCTGCTATATAAGTTTCCAATCTTCTAAGTATCTAGTCCAGCACTGAAGGTTTATCCTAAAGAGATTACATGCTCATATACAGCTACTAATTATTATCTTTAACTTATCTACTATACTTATACTAAGAAGGTCCCATTCTCTCTCCTTAATATATTAAAGTAGCTGGAGTAATGCATTAATAGATTATATATCTTCTAGTAGGCACTTGATTATTTTTAGTACATTATTAAGCTATTCTAGATCTTCTAGAAGTAGTTGTATACTATATAAGGCTAGGATAGTAATGCTAACAATACTAGCAGTGATACTAAGGGGGTCAGGCATCTTTTATAATAATAATCAAAAAGGGAGCTAGAGAGGTAAGTGATATAGCAGATGTTAGATTAAGAAGAAGAGAAATAGGGTATAGGTTAGAGCTGAAGCATGTATAGATAGCCTTTTAAGGTATAGTTATCTAATAAGGCTAAGCATAAATATAGACTGCTAAGCTAAATTCTGGTAGATATCCAGCTAAGGCCTAGCTAAGGCTCTACTATAAATACTATTATGTAATACTTCACTGCTACTTTAGTATTATAGTATATATAATATCCTTTAGTAAATAGAACAAAGGTCTCTAGGCTAGGGTTATCAATAGTAGGGTTAAGTTCTACCTTCCACCTAGTAAGTTATAGGACTATACTACAGCCTACTAGTATAGGGCTAAGTAAGGACTAATAGACCTACCTTAAGAGTAATTAGAGACCCTACTATGCCTATTAATCGTGATTCCCTTTGCCTATAATGCTAACTTTATTAAGTAAGGGATAATACTTAAATATATTAATTATATATACGCTACTCTAGATTTATAGGCTACGCTTATAGGTCTTAGTAGTATTAGGTATATAAAGCGCAGTATTAACAGCAGAATATACTAATATTAGAGAAGGAAGTTATAGCTTACTATTAAGTATACTTATTGTATATACAAGCAGTTATAGGAGAAGTAGGTATTCTAGGTCTATGCCAGCAACTCTGCCCAGTTTAAGGAGAGTTATTATAATATTGCCAACTATATTAAGATTATTAGGTAATAGAACCTATAAGCAAATATCTTTAAGCTGGTATATAACTAGCTGTGCAATAGTAAGAACCTATAGTTACTTATCCTTAATAATATAGATAATACGCGCTTCCTCCTATATACCTAGGCTAATAGCTAAGGGCACCCTACTAATAACTTAAGGACTACTTTACAACTACTACATAAGTATCTTCCCTACTATAGATATAGGTTAATCCTAATAACATTACGGAATAAAGAAGTAGCTCTAAAGCTAGTTAAGTAGCGTAATATTATTATAATAGAACTAATAGATAAGGCGTAGGCGTTGGCACTTTTTAAGACAAAGCTTAGAGTATAAGAAAATAGTAGTAATATTGCTAAGCTTGCAGCAGCGCTTAAATATATACTACTTACTATTATAGAAGCAGCAGTATACATCTTAGAGAGAGGGTCTTAATACTTAGTACTACAATATTTTAATAAGTTTAAGAGAAGTAAGCATAAGTAAATAAGCCTTCTTACTTATAATAAGGGCCTAATCCAGTAAGACTGGGAGGTAAAAAGTTTAATTATTATTATATAGCAAATATTATTTGAGTATATACTAGAGACATAGCTGTTAGTAGTAGACTTACTCTTATTAATAAGCTTCTTTAACTAGCAGGGGATTCCTAAGAGTATACTATAGGGTTGAACTGCATAGTAAGGCACTTAGCTTAATTAGTAGGACTAGATAGACAAAGTTATAGGTATCTATAAACAAGATAATATATTAGAGTCTAGTATAAGTAAGGATAAATCAAGTAAGGACAAGTTTAAAGAGGATATAGTAGCACTGTAAAACTTCTGCCTTATCTCTATTAATATTAGTAGGATAAGCTTTAAAATATATATATTAGTGTAATTAGCTACATAGAAGTGGCTTAGCTCTAATAACAAGCTTAAGTAGTAGAGGTACTATTTCATTAGCAACCTCTCTACAGCGTTTCCAACAGGATATTTCAAAAATTAGGCAATATATTAGCCACTTTTTATATATATTAACGTAGCTGCAGGGTAGCAGCTAGACAAGGAGTTATAACTAGTAGAATAGGCTATATTACTATATTATGCAGCATAGTATACACAGGGGATAGGTAATAGTACTAATACTAAAGAGTTTACTTTAAAGTTAATAAAAGTAAGAAGCTAGGTACTAGGTATAGAGTATAAGGATATACTATAGAGTATAGGGATAGTAGGATTAGTATATAGATATAGAGGCTAATAGGATATAGTAGAAGAGCTAGAGGTGTAAGTAATAGAGACTTATAAGAAGAAGCTGGGAGCTAACTATCCTTCTATACTAACTAGTATAGCTAATCTAGTATTAACTTACTAGAATTAAGGCTAGTAAGATATAGTAGAAGAGCTAGAGGTATAAGTAATAGAGACTTATAAGAAGAAGCTAGGAGCTAACTATCTAGATATACTAACTAGCATAGCTAATCTAGCATTAACTTACTAGAATCAAGGCGAGTAGGATATAGTAGAAGAGCTATTTATATAAGTAATAGAGATAAGCAAGAAGAAGCTAGGAGTAGATTATCCTTCTATGCTAACTAGTATAGCTAATCTTACTATAACATAGAAAGTACAAGGTAAGGTTACTAAAGTACTAAGTCTACTAATAGATTATATTCAGCTCCACCAGAAATTTTCTTAAATCTAACCATCCTGACTTAAAGTCTTCTTTAGCTACTCTAGAGTAATAGGAGGTAGAATACCTAACTATTAATATAGCATCGTAGTTGGACAACATTTTACTAAAACTAGGTATAGAAGAAGCTAACTTATTATAAGTAGGTTATTTAATTAGATTTAATTCTATAGCATATCACAATTTGTATTTATTCTTTATATACTAATATAATAGTGCATATATAGAAGCTATTAAGAAGGATAATATATAATAGATATAACTAGGACTTTATATAATATTATATAATAGTAACCTTAGATAACTCTGTATATATAGTACTACACAAAAAGTCTGTGTATACGTAGGATTTTAAGCGAGATCACCAAAAAATCGATTAATTAACCTGAAGCTCTAGAGCCACATATTAATTACCTATATATAGATTTTTGAGGTGTATCTAGCATAGGATATCCTAGTACTTTATTTACTAGCCTTTTGTGCACCTGCACGCAGCCAATTATTATAGCATTAAAAAAATAAGCTTGCGGATAAGGCTATTCAGAATTAATAACTATGCCTCTTTGATCGCAGATTGCAACGCCTTCTAGTCTTCTTTAGAGCTTCTAATTATAGCAAGCTTAGGGTGCTCCCTATAGACTATCTTTTTTAAGGCCTACTATAGATACTTAATAGGGTTGAGGTCTAGGAAGTAGGGTAGCTAATCTAGCTACTAGATCCTATAGCACTGTATCTAGTTATATATATATTAACTATTATAGATAGGCGTATTATTATAAATAAATATATCTCTAGGCTTGTATTAAGGCAGGAGGCCCTTATGAAGAGTTTTATAATAAGAGACTCTAGAATAGCCTATCTTTGCTGCGTTGGTGTCTCTCTCTATAATAATTAGTAGTAACCTACCTACCCTCCTATTCCAGGTTACCTAGATCGCCCCCTATACTATCTGTGAGATCCCCTTGCCTATAGATTTCTACGTTACTATCTTAGGCTTAAACTTCTCTTTGCTAAAGTAGAAGCACCACTTAGCCTCTTAGCTAGAGCCTCTTTAGATAGAGCACTTATCTGAGAATTTAACAGTCTACCACCACTAGTTAAAGTGGTAGTACTTTCTACTAAAACCAAGCCTTATAGTTACTCTTTTTTGTGTTAAGTATAGATATATAGCACAACAGTGGTTTATAAGGCTAAATCTTTTAAGTATAGTATAGATTATGTTATAGTGGGGGTGTTGTAGTCGCATAGGGGAGGTGTATTAGAATCTGCACTTATCTAGGAGATTGTAATAATAAAGCTTAGGATTTTTTTGTACAGCTTAAAAGAGCGCCCTTTTCTCCCTCTCTTTTAATATCTTAGGCCTCCCTGATTGTGGGCGGCTATCAAGTGTTTTAAGCTCTTAATACCTCTTAATAGTATTATAGACTGTGTTGCAATGTACCTTAAACTGCCTTGCCAGCTTAGGCGGTGATATCCCAGCCTTATACTAAGCAATTAAAGCTGCATACGTCTTATTTGAAAGCTCTCCTCCGCGCCTATAATTTGCACTAATTTCTGTACTAAAACTCCTCTTGGACATAGTATTGTACGTAGTTAATTACAAAGATTGATTTTACGTAAAGTTGGTGTTGGTAGCTGGGCTGAGGTTATACACACAGACTTTTTGTAAGGTACTATATATTTAGTCTTTATCCTTTAAATAACTAAGCCTTCAGCTTAATTATTCTTGTTAATAGATTAGTTTGGTTTAGCTTACTATACCAATATAATAACTAGTAGAATTAGAGCTAGCAATATAGTTAGATATGTTTTAACAGGCTATTAATCTATAAAATAGTCTAAGTATCTATATAGCTATATATACTTACAGCTACAAGCTTAGCCTACTTAATAATATAAGTAATCTATACTTTAAGGCTAGCTGGAATTAAAAGTTAATCTAATTAGAAGTAGTAACTAGGGTAGCAACCTTGCCCAATTTTATGCGCTGGAGTAGATTAAGTTAAATTATTACTTCGTACTTTCATAGCAAGTAATAGGTAGTACTTTAAGGCTATTTATAAGTTCTATTAAATCTTATAAATATACTAATAATCCTTAGGGTATAGGATACTATTATACTATAAATTAAAGCATCCTATAGATTAAGCATAATTACAATAATATAAACATAATTTATAGTAATACAGGATCCTGTATATTTAGAAATAGCTATTATATATAATAATTAGAAGAAAAGACTATATATTAATATTGTGCAGCGAGCTTTTATAACTTAAAGTCAAAGTACCTCTCTTATTTTTCAGTGTAGGTGGTTTTTCGCCCCATATAGATAGATATTAGTTAGCTTATTAACTGTTACATAAGTACATATAGTACCTAATTATATAATATATTAGGTGATCCTACTTACAGCTTTATACAGAGAAGATAACATAGCATATCTATTCTACTATAAGGATTATTTTAGCAAAAGTCTATAGACTAGGCTTATATACACTACTTAGCTTTAGAATAATAAATAGTCTTTTCTATTTTAAGATTCTTCTAGGAGCAGAATAGTCCTTTTCTATTTTAAGATTCTTTGAGGACTAAAATAGTCCTTGTCTATTTCAAGATTCCTCTAGGCTATAATAGTCCCCTAATGTTAAGACCTAACTCTTAAAACCCTCTTAGGTTATTACCTCTAGTAGGTTACTTGCAAAAGTTACTAGCTCTTTATCTTAACGTCTATATAAAGGAGATATAGAGAACTATTCAAGCCCCCCCCCCTACAGCTATACTTAAATTCTCTATCTACTACTTAGGTAGAGTAGATGATATTATCTAATAGGGTATAGTAGATATGTTTTTAAAGTAATAACAAGAGCTATATACAGAGGTAGATATGCTACCTAGAGAGTAGTATTACTTATCCTTACTCCTACGTTGTTACCTCGTTATAATATAGGGTATTTCTTGAGAATTACTTATTAGGGGTCACAGGCTGTTAGTTCTTACTAGGAAAGGAAGTATAGCATTCATAATATTAATTAATTGATCTTTCCCTAGCTTCTGACTAGCTAGGGTCTATAAAATCTATAGAAAAAACAAATAAGATCCACTATAATGAAACAGAATAATAGAACACAAAAGAAATCTATTAAAACTATAGAAAACAAAGATGGGATTAATACTCCTTAATTAATATAGAACTTTCAAATGAGATCTATAAGACTTAACTAGGGTAGGTATATTATGTTAAATAAGTAACTACCTGTATTAGTAGTACTACTGCTAGTAAACTTATTGTCAGATATCTAAAGCGCAATAAGACTGAGATTTCTATAATAATTAAGTGCTTTACGACTATCCCTAGAAATAGACTAGGCTTAAATAATACTAGTAACTACTATAATATAGATAGTAGTATATAGTTTATAGATAGCTTACACAAAGTTCACTACCATTTTACTACTATTAATTACTAAATTAACTAGTACTATAGTGCTCTAGTTCTATATATAGTAGAGCTTAATATTATTAGGGCTATTAGTATAAATAAATATAGCAAGCAGGAAGGCATTATTAATACTAAGAGCTATAGGTTCTCTACTATACATAAGTACTATAATTGATGTTTACTTCTTATAAAGAAGTTAATAGCTAGTTATATTATAGCCCTAGATATATAGAATCTAAAAGTCTTTAATACCAATTATATTAGCTAAAAACTCTATAGCTAAGTACTACCCAATATCTTAATACGCGTTTCTTAGGGTAGGACTAGCTATAGTTGTATCTTAAGTTAGTATTATAAGTAGCTTAGCTACTATCCTCTCAGTTGCATGTACAAGTTAAAGACAGTAATAACAAAGGATAGTATTAATAAAGGTAGATGCTAGCTTCTCTTATACCTTATACTGATATTTCTCTATACGCTATATCTTTATACTAGTTTCAGTAATAAGGATAGTACTAATATTACTAATATAATCATACGTAAGCTAGATTAGTAGAAGTATAGTAGTATTTAATTAAGGCTTCGCACTACTAGGCAGGAGAACCTAATACACTTAGAGACCTTTATTAATAGCCTTTATTAAGGCTATATCTATAGTACTACTCCTAGACTCTTCCTTACTAGTTATAACAACTGCTTTATCTGCTTTGTATAATATATCTATATCTAGTAGACTATCTCTAAATGCCTAGATATATGCATTATACATATCTTAGAGATAAGTAACTAATATAGCTTTTACTATAGTAGTAACAACAAAGCTATTAGTAATGTATCCCCTACTAACAATACGTACTATCTTAGATAAACCCTCTTACTCTAGTACCTTTTCCCAGATCCACTATAGACTACATATAATAACTACTATACTAAGATATTCTTGCTTAGCTACTAGGCAAAGCAGTAATACAAATTTAGGGTATATTATTACTATTAATGCTACAGCTTGGCAGAGAGTATCAAACTTTTAATTATTAGCTATCTCTTTATATAGCAAGACTGCTTAACGAAAGGCAGTGTATAAGTAACCTAATGGGCTAGTAAATACTACTTTTAGTAGGTTATCTTAGCTCTTAGAGACCTCCTAGAATAATTGGCCTATATCTATAGTAGCTAGCATCCTATCTATATCTATAACTAATACTATCTTAAATTAGCCCTAATATGTAACAAGGATCTTATCTAGACTACTTTTAGCATAAGACAGATTGTACCCTTTATTATATTACTAGATATTATGTATCTATATTACTATTTTCTCTAGTAATATTAAAGGTAAGGATAGCTATAAGAATAGGATACTATTTTTATAATAGAGATAGTATAACTCTATCTTTTCTATCTATTACTATTTGCTAAGATATATAGCAGATATAGGTAGGTAGGCTCAATTTTTATTATTTTATTAATATTATATAATAATGTTAGTAGGAACGTTTAAGTAGAGTATATAAGTAAATATACTAAGATTACTTCAAGTATATACTACCTATCCTATATCCTCTTCTTTAGGCTAAAATATAAAATAACTAGTAACAACTCCAACTCTACTACTTTAGATATATTCCTTTCTAATCTTATTAATAGTAATCGTGCACTAATGTAACTTCTCTTTCTTATTAAGGTCCTAAAATGTAGTAAGACTACTAGGAACAATAGTTGCAATCACCTTAGAGCTATTAAAGAAGGTAAACCAATCATGTTTATGCTTCTTCTTTAGCTAACGTGTTTTATAAGCGAGCGGGCTATACAAGCAAGTAGGCTACCCTACTAACTTTGTGCACCTCTATAGGTATATATCTTAACTACGTTAAGAGATAATACAAAGATATTAATAAAATAGATTAAGTAGTACCTAGAGTATCTTTCTTGCACGTACGTGAGTTATGCCTAGTCTCTCTGCACCTCTTGCAGCGCGCTAGAGCCTAGTAGCTAAGGCCTAATTGCTCCCCACCTTACCACTATTTACGCTCTTTCTACTGGTCAGCCTCCTTTTAGGCAAGTACATCCTCTCCCTCTCCCTTTGTTAAGCTCCCGTGCTTCTGTAGCCACTTCTTTTTACGTTGCCTACGCTTTGTTGCTGCCTTATTAGCTCTTTCAAGACTGGTGATTCGATCGTGCATTAGCTCAGCTGAGAGCATCATCACCTCTGCCCCTTTCTTGAGCTAATCAATCACCTTGATGATTAAGGCTGGTAATAAGCTCTTATGCTACCAAACGCGATCACGTATTAGCATTAATTGAGCCTTAAGCTCATGTACGTTGCTTAGTATTTAAGCCTCCCAGATAGCGTCTGGCAGAGCAGCTGGTGAAGGGGTATAGAGCTATACATCTAGCTTTAATAGAACTACGTCTAGCTGGAGAGGCACAAGGCCTGTGCCTTAAAAAGCTAAGCATATATTAGCTACTATAAATAATCGCGTAAAGGCTGCCTTGAATGCTGGCAGAAACTCAAGCTTAGTAATATAGTTGATATAGTGGCAGATTAGATCTTTAATCTTATAGCTGTATACGCGCTTCAGCACTAAGAAGTAGACTATGTTAAGTAGCTATAGTAGGTATAATAAGTAAGGCAGTATATAGAGTATATAGATATTATTCTCCTTGCAGAGCTCTTAAAACTTAAGAGACTGGTAGCTCTTATAGCTATTAAGGATAAGCAGCTAACATATCCTAACCACCTTGCCCTCTATATGCTTGATAAAGTGCTTTAGCTACTTAACTCTAAGCTTATTGGTTGTCCAGCCGTTGTTGCTAACAGCAATAGCCTAGTTACGTAGGATATCCTCCTTATACTAGGTAGATAGGTAGTACTAGCCAGCAAAGATAATAAATGGCAGGATAGCCCAGCTAGCAGCGTTAATTCCCTGGATTACCGTCACCTACTTGCAATTACCTAGCTGGATAGCCTTTAGACAACCTCTCCTCTCTAACCCTGTTACAACAAGCTAAGCTATAATCTTGCCTATTATAAAGCCAGCCTTATTAAAGTTATAGATATCCTTATTATAGATGCTATACTTAGCCTTTATCTACTTAACAAGCTTAAACCAGCTCTTTATTAATACAGGATCCTTACACAGAGCTCTCTACCTATTGTAGGCTTAGTTGAAATGCATTATAAGAGAGTCTATATACTTAATAAAGTTGCATAGCTAGTAGATACTAACTTAACCTCTGCCTTATACAGCTAGTAGCTTATTAGCTATATTATAAACAGCCACGTACATAGGCGCAAATCTACGTTAATCTAGGTTAAGTATATAGCCAATAATCACCTCCTCTTCTAGCTAGGTAAGCTTCTTTAAGTTGGGCTAACAATTGCGTTAGGTAGGCTTGCTACTACGTTGGTGTTATAGAGTAGTTTAGGGGACTTTAAATATCTAGGTAGCATATCTCTTAGTTAGTATCTAGGCTTAATTAAGAGCTAATATTATAAGGTGTATATCAGCCTCGTAAGAGGCCTACTAGGCTTGTTTAGGGGTTGCTATAGTTAATAGAAGTTAACGTATTACACAAAGTTGGTAGGGTAGCCTACTTACTTATATAGCCCACTTACTTATAAAATACGTTAACGTACTTTATAAGTAAGCTGCCTATATAAGCAAGCCACCTACTCTACTATATTCTCTACCTTTACAGCAATATATCTCAATAACGTAATAAGATAGTATATTATAGTAACTATCCTAGATTAAGCAGTATCTATAGTATACTTCTAACACGTTTGTAAGTTATAGCTAGTTTCTCTACAGTATGTGCAGCGCACTGAAGCCTACTAGCTTACACCTAATTACGCCTTACCTTAACGTGTTTCCCCCTCTAGCTGCTGCTTAACCTCCTTTTAAGCAATAATATCCTCTCCCTCTGCCTTTGTTAAGGTGCCTCGCTTCTGGATCTACTTCTTTTTATGCTTTTTATGCTCTGTAGCAGCCTTGTTTACTCTCTTAAGACTTGCAATCTGCTTGCGCATAAGTACAGCTAAGTGTACTATTACCTTAGCGCCCTTTTTAAGCTAATTAAGCGCCGCAATAATAGAGGTAGGTGATGAGTTCTAATGCCTCTATATACAATCGCGGATTAGAGTTGATTAAGCCTCTAGTTCACGTATATTACTGGGTGTTTTAGCTTCCTATAGGGTAACCTCTAGCGTAGGTATTAGCGTACAAAGCCTTATATCAAGCTTTAATATTACTACCTCTGGATTGTATAGGACTAGGCCAGCGCCTTAAAAGCTTACGTAGATATTATCCTTTATAGTTAACTAATTATAGGTAGCACAGTAGGCTAGTAGGAATTCAAGCTTAGTGATGTAATTAATGCCGTCGCAGATTAGGCTCTTAATCTAATGCCTATACCTACGCTTTAGTAGCAAGAAGTAGCCTATATCAAGTGGCTATAGGAGGTGCAATAAATAAGGTAGTATATAGAGTATATAGATATTATTCTCCTTATAGAGTTCTTGAAATTTAAGTAAGTTGTAGCTCTTATAGCTGTTAAGGATAAGCAGCTAACGTACCCTAACTACCTTGCCCTCTATATGCTTGATAAAGTGCTTCAGCTACTCTACTCTAAGCTTATTAGTTATCCAGCTATTATTACTAACTGTAATAGCCCAGTTATATAGTATATCGTTGCCCTTATACTAGGTAGAGAGGTAGTACTAGCTAGCAAAGATAATAAAGGGTAGGATTACCCACCTAGTAGCATTGATTGCCTGGATCACTATAACCCATTCTTAATTACCTAGCTATATCGCCTTTAGTCAGCTATATCTCTCTAAGCCAGTAATAATAAGCTGAGATAATATCTTACCTATAAGAAAGCTAGCTTTGTTAAAGTTATAGGTATCCTTATTATAGATACTATACTTCGCCTTAGTGCGCTATACAAGCTTAAACTAGGCTTTAATAGCCTTAGGATCTTTGCAGAGAGCTTACTAGTAATTATATAGTCAATTAAATCACGTAGTTAGCCTAGCTATCCAGTTGACTAGGTTCCTAGGCTACTACTTACTAACCTAGCTAGCACTACACTCAGTAAGTAATTTATTGGCTATATCTCGCACAGCATCTAGAGTGGGTGAAAATCCTTAGGAATCTAGGTCAAGTATATAGCTAATAATCACCTCCTCTTCTAGCTTAGTAAGCTTTTTTGAATTTAGCTTATAATTATGTCATGTAGTAGCTCTGGCGCATTAGTCGCGCAGTGTTGTTTAGGGGACGTTATATATCTGTACAGCCTTTCATACACTCTTAATCTGCTTCTAATTAATTGCTGAGATTACTAGAGAGATATCTCCTTCGTTATAGGGCAATTAGGCTATAGTTAGTTAAGTTATTATTGTTTGAAGGTAACGCGTTGCGAAAAGTTAGTAGGGTAGGTAGCTTGCTTATATAGGCGGCTTGCTTATAAAGTATATTAGTTTAGTAGAAATATCTTACTAGAGCCAGGAACTCTATATAGGCTAATAACTATTACCTTGTTATAGGAAGTAGATAGAGGGCTTACTATTTAGCCTAGTATACTACTATTTGCGTTTTTGCTAGTAGATATAGTAAAAACCTCCTAAGGTCTAGAGAGTATAGGGATAGGAGTACTAAGGCTTAATTAAATAGCAAATAAGATCCTAAGCTAATATAGTAGATAAAAGGTAAAGGGGCAAGGTAGGTTATTATAGCTTATACTAGGTAGGAGATATTATAGGTAGAAAACAAGTATATAGGAAACTCTGTATTTATTACAAGTTAGATTAAGCTACTAGCTAAGATAAGCTTATAGTAGTAAAAGATATAATTAAATAACTTACTTGTTATTATTTTCTCTTTGCACTAAGAGATAAATATAGCTAACTACTTGCCCCTAGATAGGAGAGCTATACTCTAGGTCTATTAATATATCTCTAGATACTAGTTGTAGTTTCCTCTAGTAAACCTATTATACTACTTAAGAGTAAGTATTTATACTAGCTACTAACCCTAATATAAGCTAGGCTAACTAGACTTACCCCCCCTTACTATATATTAGAAGTAAAACTCTGTCTCCACTTTGCCAGAAATATACCCTTACTTATACCCTACATCTCTCCTACTATATCTACTATTTCCTTATTATCTCTATCCTATATCTACTTGTCCTTATCTCACTATTATTATCCTTAAATAACCCTATAAGCGACCTATAAGGTAGAATATATATCTAAGTAATACTATAATACTTGTTTTATATTTTAATAGTAAACTTATAGCTTAAAGGTAAGTACTAGGTAGATGTAGGTTTTCTATTAGCTTGTTAAATAATTACTAGACAAGTTGTAGTATTGCTAAAGTGCTTACTAAGTAAGGGTTTATATAGTATAGATAGCAAAGAAGCTATAGAGGCTGAGCTAATATTATACTAATCTACACTTCCAAATATAGCTTATATATAGTTATAGTCTATAGGTAGAAGAAGGCTACCTATAAGCAAAGCGCCCTTAGCTACCTAACCTACTATACTTATTACTACTACTATAAACCCTAATATACCTATAGTTACTTATCTTACTAGCCTATAGTAAGAATAGTAAGCTATTAGAGGGCGTTTATAGATAGCAGTAAGGGTGCTATAGCTTTAGGCGTTATATTAGACAATATCTCAAAAATTGGATAACAGGTTTAGGATAGGGATAACATTAAAATATATCTGCTCTTATTAGCATATAACCTAGGCTATAGACACTATTGCAATAAATGTGCCTATCTACTTTCCCCTCCTCCTCCCCTCCCCCACCTAACGCCCCTATCCTTAAATGGAGCACCTGCCTTATATATACTAGACCTAGTCTATATCTATAAGGGATCTTTGTTAACACTAGTAAGACTAACATTATATTACGCTAATCCTCTATACTAATCCTCTATAGCCCTTTAGCTTAATAAGAGTAGGAGAGATGGTAGCAAAGATTGTAAGGAGAGATAACGTAGTATTTTATATACTACGCCTAAGTACACACCTATGTATATAATCTAGAAGAGTAATAAGAATTATAATAGGACTTGAGATAGGTAATAGGATAGGTAACAGGATAGGTGCTAAGCACTATAATTTGTTTCGTGTAATATAGGGAGAGAATAGCTTAGGATATACCTTATTAGAGTTTTATAATAGGGTTCTAATTACAGATAGGTTATAGCACCTATTACCCTTACTACCTAGTCTTATTAAAGAATCTATTATACTATAATAGCTTAGCTAACTATATTACAAGCCTATTATATAATATATTATTATCCTTAATAGTTATTACCCTTCCTCCTCTTTACCTATTATCCTTACTGCCTATTCTTATTATAGGTCTAGTCCTCTGTATCCAGCTTAATAGTATAGAAATTATTATACTATAATAGCTTAGCTAACTGCATTGCAAGCTTGTTAATCTATAATATAAAGACTATTTGGATAGTATTAGGGTCTCTAGAATCAACCTTAAGCTAGTATAGCTGCTAGCTAGTAAGGAAGAATACTATATCCCCTAGGTGTATATAGAGCTGGTAGCTAGTCTTAGGAAGCTTAAGTAGGCCGCCTATACTAAGGACGAGGATTATTAAGTAAAAATAGCCTGTAAATATCAGCAGTAATTATTAGTTCTATAGCTTAATATACTATTATCTCCTATATTGTAGTAATAGCCTATGCCTATGCCTGTAGATATAGACACAGCTATTATACTCCTAATACCACCTAAGCAGAAGGAGGATATATAGGCATAGTCTAGATCCTTAGTAAACTATGCCTAATGTACCTCTGCAGCTTTCTATTTATTAATACTAGAGAGAGTAAGTTTTAAGATATCCCTATAGCTGTATCTTATTTAGTTATAGGTTAGCTTATTAACTTTGTAGAGGTATATAGTAGCCTTAGTAAGGCTCTAATCTAGTATTTGTATAAGGTTCTTAATACCCCTATCTAGGGTAGGCTTCTTTTGTATATGCCTAGCAGATATAAATAGTATACTAGAATACCTGCACTATACCCTAATATATATCCCAAGTAGTTCCATCTATATATTCTAAGTGGTTCTATCTATATATTCTAAGTGGTTCTATCTATATATCCTAAGTAGTTCTATCTATATATCCTAAGTGGTTCTATCTATTTATCCCAAGTGGTTTCACCTAAAGAGTCCTATTAGATATTATAATAGCTAAGTTTTGTTCCTATAAGCCTAGGACTACTATAAGTTATATAGTAATATAGCTGATGTATTAATAACTATTGTTATAATAATAACTGTGATAATAATAATTATAATAACAACTATCCTTATAATAATCTTCCTTTAATCACCTCCCCCTCTAATAACACCCTTTCTCTGGTACAAAGTATCCTGTATAACGAAATTATGTTACAACCTAAGGTATCCTTAGGACTATAACCTCTTAACCTATTATAAACCAATAGCACAGAGCATAGCCCACTCTAAGAGGTAGTTCTGGGTATACTAGATATAGTTCTATAAGGATATATTTAGCTGTAGTTTATATATAAGCAAGGGATTATAAGTAGGCAGCGTGCGTTAGGGACTAGAAGTAGGCCCTTTCTATTTTGAGACTCTTCCTAGGGACTGAAACCTGTCCCTATTAATGCATTATTACTCTCCTCTATATATATACTTACCTCTTATACCCCTCCTTATAACTTAAACCTTATAGTTCCTACCTTATTTATTATATCTTTGCAAAGGAGGGCCTAAATATATATTTATAAATGTATATAGTAGTAAGTATAGTTAGAGTTAGTACTATTAGTCTCCTAGAGGAGCTTGCTATAAACACGTTACTCTGTATATAAAATAGGGATATAATAGATTATATAAACTAGTTTATATATACTATAGGTAGGCGTTACTCTATTACAGCATATATACTAGTAACACCTTAGGATAAATAGATAATTGTAATAAGGATCTTTAATTAGTAAGATAATGTATTAAATAGCTACCTTCTTTACACCTGCAGTTTAAAAGCTATATATTATCTCTCCTATATAAATATAGAAGATCTAGCACCTCCCTACTTAAGGATACTATCTTCTAACCTCTTCCTCTTTCAATTCATATAGATTGATCCTAAGATAGGGCGTAGCTCAACAATCTCTACCTACTTAAAATCAATTACTATTACCTACCTTATTTCCTTATTCTACAGTATATTGTAAGGTATAAGGTCTTTATATAATACCCTAAGTTTATATACTACTTAAGCTGAGTAATTAGCCTATTAAATAATATACTGCCTATTCTTAGTAGTAAGGTGCTAAGCAATACGCTTCCCTCTAAAACTAAGAAATATTATATAAACTAGTATATAAATACCCTAGATTAGACAGAGGTAGTTATAGATAGTAGCCTCCTATTTAAGTTAATAAACAAAATTAATAGGAGTGCACTTGGCAGCTACAGTATACCTATACAACTTTAATTAAACCTAGAATAGAATACTATATATACTAGGTAGACTTATAGGTTTATAATTAGTATTAAGGTTATCTATAAGTTACTGCTAAATACAAATAAAGAAGGTAGGTTAATTAATCTAGTAGTAGCTTATCCTGTAGTCTTATACATTAGGATACTATATATTAAGTAGACTACCTTTAACTAATCTATGTAAGTAATACTGTATATAGTACTACTATATCCCCTAGTTGGTATTACTACTAGTTAAGGAGCTACTAGCAGTGGCCTAGGTATAAGATAGGGCCTAGGTATAAGATAGGGCCTAGAGTAAGTATAGCTGTCAACTAGGTATGTCTAGATTAGGCCCCTTATTACTATAGTTAAGTTAGTCCTGCAGTTGCTGGCAGCTTAGACCTAGTCTTTATTAGAGCTAAATAGGAGATATATAGAGGAATTCATCATCCTTAGGTAGTTGATATTCTAAGGATAGTGTCTTTCTAGAGGGAATAGTATCTAGGAGATTATCATATACAACTTCCCAGCTATTTAGTTAGGTAGCAGCCTTATTCCGCCACTGCTGGCCCTAAGGTGGTATCTTTAGGGCCTAGAGGGTAAACGTAAGTATCTGCCTAACAGCTATTAGATATAACTAATTAGTACTATCTAGATCTAGTTCCTACCCAATTATTACCCTAATGTTACCCTTTAGTATAGATAGGAAGTAGTAGACTATTCTAGGATCCTTAGGCACCTATAGGAAGATAAATACTTTGCTAGTATATACGCAACTATACTCTACCCTAAGTTAGACTATGTAAGAAAATGCCTATATAATAACTGTAGTAATTAGCTAGCAAAAGTAGGTCTATAGAGTATCAGTTTCACGGTACTATATTACGTCGTTAAGATCTATATCTTCTAGACCCTTATAGATATAACTAAGCAGTAGCTTATATAGAGCCTTGTATTCTATAATAAAAGCTATAGTATAGTTCTCTATATTATATATGCTAGTGTTATAGATATAGAACTAATCTATATAGGGTTAGGAGGGCTGTACTATTTCTGTGTAGGTTACCACTATTAGTTCTAGCTAATCTATTAAGCTGGATAACGTTACCCTATTAGCTATAGCCTAGAGATGTAGTAACTATTATTACTAATAGCTAGATACTAATATCTACTCTATGCCCTCGTCTAGCTGTAACTCTAGGCTAAGGGTGTTAGTATAATTCTTAAAGCTTATAGAACCCTGTAGACCAAACTTCTATTAAAGGTCCCAGCTATTATATAATTATTAAATAATTAAGGATATAGGGTCCTTAATAGCGTAACACTGAAAGAGATATAGGTCTAACTTAGAACTTAGTATTCTTTATTAGATAGTCTCCCTAGACTCTTCTAAGGTGTATACTAAAGTAAAGTGCTACTCTAAGGTAAATCCTAGCTCTATAAGGTTATTCTAGATTACTACCTACTATGCTAGGAAATCCTTCTATATAAGGAGCTTTTTAGGCTATAGCTTATTATTCGTATTTATAGGGTTGCCCTACGTTAATAACATTGCATTAGTCTAGATAGTAAGGCCTGAGTAGAGATAGCTATAGTAGGTATTAAGGAACTTAGGGAGAGTAGTTTTGTAGGTTCTCTCTTTAGCTATTTTATATTAGTGTTATTCTTCTTCTTATATATGCTCTGCCTCTTTACATCTATATTATTCATCCTTGTATTAGTACTATTCTTCTCTCTAGGTATACTCTGCTTCTTTGCGCCTACGTTGCTCCTCTTTATATCTATATTACTCTTTAAAAAATAGTTTTTTATAGTTAGGTAACTATTTAGCTATAACTAGTAATAATAGTAGGATGTACTTAGTAGGGTCTAGGTATAGAAATACTAGATACTTAAACACAGAGTTTACAGGAGAGGTTATAAGCTAGGCTTAGTCTATTATTTATTTTCTTTACCTAGCACTATAATAATAATCTGACTAGTACTAGACCTAAAGTAGAATTGAGTAAGACTGTGCGTTGGCTAATTAATCACAATAGTACTTAGCATTGCTAAGGGTATATTAATCTAACATTATCCACTTATTACTAACTAAGGTGACCTACTTCTAGTCTTGCAGTAAGGGTCTAATTTTAGACCTACTCTACTTTTAGGTACCCTGTTTATAGAGAGACCTTATACTAAGCTATTTATACTTTAACTAATTACCCAGTTTATATAAGAAATCCTAAACTGGAAAGGCTTATATAAGACTTTACTCTCTACCTACCTACTTCCCCTCTATAATAGAATACTTATAAACTACTACTACACTATTTACCTTCTAGAAGTCTACTTGCATTAAGACTTTTCTGCTCTAAACTAGCACTAGTAAAGATAATTATAATAGGTGCTATGCCAAGGATTGATGTAATAGAAAATGGAAAAATAGCTAGACTAATAACTAAGATACCTAGATATTATTATATAATCATATAAGGTGTAAGTACCTAACCCTTACTATATTAGGTTAACTAATTATAGAGTACTATTGACTAGTAAGCTAATGTATAAGCGTCTAAGCTCTTTACTATAATAACTCTTAGCCTAGTAACATAGCTATTACTTAGTCAAGCATTATAACCAACTCAAAGTCTATGTTATTATACCTCATTAGAAGCCTTTTAAAATTCCTCCTAATATAAGCTTATGAATAGTTAGCTCTTTAACTTATTTAGCTAACTATCTCAGCTTATTACTACTCTATCTCTTCTCTCCTAGCCCTTTCTCTAGCTCCCTACTGAACTCCTTCTTATAGTATTCTACTAGGCAGATCTATTAGATAAGATCTGCCTTATATTCTTATACTAATACCTCTTATAAATCTCTATACTTACATCTCTAAAAGTCCCCTACTAATACTAACCTCTATGTTTTAGTTGGGAAATAGAAAAGCTGCTTAGGTGTATTAAGCCCATAGACATACATAGGAAGCCTAAGAGGACCTAGGGTTTCTATATTAATTATATGCAGTATCATCCTACAAGGAAGAGTTATTAGAATAGGATAGATATATGCAGTAACTAGGTGGCTTAGGACAGGGCAGTTTAGTGCTAGAATACAAAATTATCTCTATAATACCCCTAGTATTAGGGAGAGGAGTAGTAGAGTATTAGTTCTTACCTCTATGTCTAGGACTTTAGGCTTTAGCTAATTAACAGTATATAAGAATCCTACATAACCTAAAGCTTCCCCTAGTTTCCCTTAAATAGATGGATAATTGTGTTAATCTAGGACAAGACTATATATAATATCTATCCTATAGTTATAAAAAACCCACTATATAGGAAATTAAGTAATATACCTCTGCTAGAAGCAACTACAAATCTACGTATATAATGAAATAATCTAATAGTTAGTATCTATTATATGCTAAAGCTATGGATATATATATAAAACACCTTATGCACTTTAAGTTACTTACGTATCCTTGTCCTCTAGCTAGATATTTAGGACTACTTCTTATATACTATTACAATGTATACTACTTAAAGTACCTCTAACAAGTCTATACTCTAGAGGGAAATTGAATAAGTTCTTAGGTTAATCACTGAACTATTATTATACTAATGTTATTAGCTATATAAACCCTATTATAGTAAGTATATTTATGTATAGCTGTAATGCTTAGTAGTACTCCTAATAGAGTAATATCTAGATTAAGTTAGTACAGAACGACTATATAAGTTATAATTTATTCACTATAAGCGCACTAATTTTAAAACTAAGGCTACTTAGTTTGTAGCTATGCAATCCTCTCTGGAGAATACTAAGCTATACTAAGTTACTCTATCTCTAGAAAGTATCTTAGAACTATATAGTCCTAGGTTACAAATCCTAGTGCACTATAAACTATTTTATCTATACCAATTTAATACAACTATATACTACTTTAAAGCTTACTCTCTATATTCTATACAAGTATATCACTCTACTATAGTAACCTATTTTAGCTATCCTATTAACCTTATTAATGCCTTCTATCTAACCTAGTGGCTTTATATTATTTTACTATTATCTACTATCCTGTATCTTACTACCTTCCTAACTTATAGAATATATACTTAAGAGACCCTAACTTTATTACTCCAATCTCTATAGACTTAGCCTAGCCTTCTTTTACCTCTATAGATGGAACTTGCAGCACCTAAAGTTAATCTCTTAGCTACTTATACTATTTTAAAGAAGGCCCTTAAATAGCTATATATCCCACTAATATACAAGTATATATTATCTTCGCTATATCTTTATAAGCTATCTATAAGAGAAGGTTACTAAAGTAGAATAGTATATTTAATACTGGTAAATATAATGGTAGAAGCTTAGGACTAAGTACCTCCTTATAGCCTTATAGTACCTAACTATATATAGCCTCTACCTCTACCAGCTTGCCTTATTCTTTATAGAGGTTGCCTAGGTTACT